>HE670281.1:0-70902 GCA_000313835.2 Heliconius melpomene melpomene | reverse complement strand
TTTTTTTTTTTTATAATTATATATATATATAATAAAAAAAGAAATAAAATCGTAAAAGATAACTTTTATATATATATCTAATATATATATATATATATCTAAAAGTATATATATATATATCTAAAAGTTATCTTTTACGATTTCGGATATCCAAATACTAGAACCTCCCGTTCAAGTAGGCGCCGCGCCCCACTGAAACACGAGTGATAAGAGAGGTGGCGCGATAACAACGGCAAGTCGTCTCAAAGGCACCCGCGGCCGCCAGATAAAACTAATAGTACGCCATTATTGTGAATGTTAGCTTAATACCTTTTGAGGAAACATCTGAGCAAATCTTAATGATAAAAAAATATAATACAAATATAAAAATGTTTTTTGAAGTAAATTTGTTAAAAGTAACGTGTATTCGATGATATTTGTACATTTGCATATTGGGCGGTAAATGGGAAAGTCTAGGCTTCCCTACACTAAATTTCCCTCTGCCTTCTCTGCTATATGCGTGATATAGCGTGAAAGTAGATATTAATAAATATATTTTTAACGAAAGTAACTCGTACTTATTTCACTCACATGTTCACCATTAATGTCAAGCTTCAACATCTCAGAGCTCTGAGAGCATCTGACATACATATATTTTTTATAATATAAAATGTAACTTACATGAAAAACAAAACTATAATTAATATTCTAAGACCCGTATTTATAAATCGCTTTCAAGCGAGTTCGATGTTGAGATGCCGTTTTCATTTCAGAGATATATAATTTATGAATGAAAACGGCATCTTATCATCTACTAGCGGACACGCGCAGCTTCGCTTGCGTAATTAGGGGTGAATACTAATAAACCACGAATCATGTGTTCAATGAAATATTTTTAAGAGTACAAATTTAAAATTTTATACAAATCGGTGGCGATTTAAAGATTTTTCCATACAAACTTTCAACCCCTTATTTGCACCCTTAGGGGGTGAATTCTAGAAAACCATGAAACACAAGTTCAATTAAATATTTTTAAGAGTCTAAATTAAAAAAATTATAATAATCGGTGGCGTTTTAAAGATTTTTCCATACAAACTTTCAACCCCTTATTTGCACTCTTAGGGGGAGAATTCTAGAAAACGATGAAACACGTGTTCAATTAAATACTTTTAAAAATCTAAATTTCAATTTTTTTTAAAATCGGTGCCGATTTAATTTTATTTCCATACAAACTTTGAAACCCTATTTCACCCCTTTAGGGTAAAAATTTTTCAAAATCCCTTCTTAGTGGATGTCCAGATTACGAAAGTAAACATCTGTCCAAATGTCACGTTTCTACGCACAGCGGTTACGGTTGTGCGTGCGTCTTACCTCAGTCAGTGAGGACAAGTACTTTTATATATATAGATTAATAGTGGAGATGGAGTGGGCACCAGCGTGCGACTCGTAAAAGCGTAAAAGCGACAGGTTGTGGATTCGATTCCCACTCGAGGAAATTAAATATTTAAAATTTCCATTTATTGTTCTAGTAACGAAACAAACTTAACTCGCAATATCTCTAATTAAGGGGAACATTGGAGAATGGGGGAATATCTTGACATTAAATTCTCTGCCTATCCTGCTTTATGCGGGAAACATGAGGCTAAAAAAAATAAAAAGAAAAATCGTCCCAAAAAAACAAGATAAGAAAAAGAAAATAAGTATCAACCTACAATAGTTATCGGACAAAATGCCCAAGTATTGAATTACGGTTGGCAAAAGATACCAAATAAGGTAGTCACGTGTCATTAAATAGATAAAGTAGCCGACGCAAGATATAAGTGCTGTAACATAGTGTTACTATCTACAGGTGGCCTTAAACATTACTTGCATATTTTTTTATGAAGTTAGGTGCTGCGCATATTGGATTATACGATTTTTCCTATTTTTTATTATTATCTTTACGTGAAAAAAGCGCAGAAGTTTAGTAAACCTAACTTAAGAGCAGCCACTACTCGCTGGTCGTATTATACGTTTATTGAGGTTAGTCGTGGCGTCACGCTTTTTCCTGCACAGCTAGAGTTGAGGGAAAGTCGCTTTAAGACACTCCGTTCTCCATGCAAGACATTAGTTTTCAAGACATTAAGTTCAATGTAGAGTTTGTTTATCACGTACATAATGTCACTGTCACAGAATATATTAGATTTAGCCCCGGGTCCTCTCTGCCTTATCACTAAATTATCACGCAGTAGTTAGTACATCTAGGATTTTCTAACACTATGATTCATAAAATAGAACATTACTAAAACAAATCGCCATGAGGCAAAGGCATGCTGACGTCGAGGTTATCAATTTTATAGTTCACGCTAATACTTTGGAATATAAATAGAAACAAATGGTTCGTGCTATAATATCAATGGTAATCATTGAAATAATCAAGCTTTATACGACTTTATAAGAAAATTATCTTATTATTTTAATTTCACTTTATTAATTAATTTACAGAAAATAATTAAAAAACATGAAAAAATCCCAAACTCAAATGTCTACTGCTAGCTTCACGACTTTTCGACCGTACTGTAATAGTCAAACAACCACTCACCTATAACAACAAGATCGATATCACTGGTCGGCAGGTACAGGCCGGTGCGGAACGAGCCGAACACCTCAACCCTGGCCTGGGGCCACAGCGACAGGATCGCGCAGCGGATGCGACTGACCACCGTCGTGCGTACCATGTGCTCAGTCTCCGTGGGTGACATGTACATGTAGAAGTGCTCGATCTCTTCGTGTAGCCTGGATACAAATATTAAGAATTAGGAATTACATTTTTAATGATTTCTAATATATAAATCTTATTATATTATATTCTTATGATTTTGACTCATAAAAATTGGGAAACAAGGAATTCAATTTAGTATTTAAATCTTGGTGATAATATTTATTATTCTTACGTAAAATAAATATTTCAAACTGTCAATAGCATGAAATGGTAGTCGGTTAAAATCTAAATAAAGGTACTACTATACTAATAAGGTACATTCTAAATAAAATGCAATTAAAATAGGTTTAATATATTTTATTCTTACATAGAAATATATCACTAGTAATAAAGAATATAAAGAAAATAATTAACATCTATAATACGATATAAAATCAATCAGAGTCGCCAAATTAACTGTCGACGTGAAGATAATCCCACAACGAATTTCGTGATAAAAATAAATAATATACGGCTTTCTTTTTCATTATAAGTACATTCAAAGTATATAATATGCCGTCTTAGAAAAAGGAGCTTCACCTTAGACCCAAGCACCAATGTCTTTCAGAGCGAGGTATAAAAAATAAATATAGTCTTTCCCTCGAAACCACAATGATCGCGGTTGCAGTCAGACGCTGTCCCACAGCGACACAACGCGAAGACCTATCTCCTTTAAACTATCTTTGAAGGAATAAATATGCATCACTCGTTCTTCGTTCTCATGTACTCTTGCAGTTTATCAGCACAATCATTTTAGTATATGTTCGTAGATGTAAACACCTTTGTCTTACCGCTACTTATCTAAGGAATATTTTTCAAAGCTTTTGGCGCTTAGCAACTAGGTAGATATATTCTAGACAGACTGCTCGTAAATCTAGAATAGGCACAGTGTTGGGGTCGACGACCGAGCTTAGCCATTGCTCCAGTTTATTGCTTGGAAAGTGGACTTTTACGATATTTGATACGCGGCTCACGAAGGACGCTGCAAGGAACCAAGTCTGTTGCCAGGCGGTAAGCGAGAAACTATGTAACCTACATTGCTAAAGAAATAATATAAAAAATATTATGTATAGGACATTATATTATATGGTTTCTTTTCGCCCTAAAAAATATCCAGAGGAAATGGCTACTTTAGTCTAAAAAAAACCTTTGGTAAGTTATTATCATTATCTTCTCTTATGTTAACAAAGCTCGTGCCGAACTTAACAACTTAAACATGAAGGATACTATTCTAGTCCATATGTACACCGACAAGCAATTTCATTGTACATGGAAACCGTTGATTGAAATCCCGCATGGTACATATTGCTTTAGACAAGCAATTTAGAATACACAGAAAGTTCTATTGTGCAAATCATATCATAGTATTTATTTACATAGGGGCTTTTGCATCGACATATACATTTTTTATATGTAGAAAGGGAGAAGGTAATGTCAAAACACTCCGTCTATTTCACACCAGAAGTCGAGATACCAATATTATAGAATTTATCAAGACCCAAGAGTGCAAACTATAATTATAGGGTACCACCACTACCCATTATCATTATTATATAATTATTATTTGAATTAAGTAATTTTTCTACGATGATGCAAAGTATCTGAGCGCCCATAATAACAAAACCAGTTGGCTCATCCTCCGTTCTAGACAGCACGTAAATCTCTAAATTCTAAACATTTAAATAGTGTTAGAAAACAACATTTTGGTATTTGTTGGACTCATTGGCACGCACGGCCAGCAACAGCTTCCGTGTAAAAGATAACGTGCATCTATAGCATCTCCGCGAGATAGACGGCGGTGTCAGTCTCAGCCTGCGTTTGTTTACAAGTGTCGAGCACGCACCGATGACGCGGCGTTGCGTAACACACACGTGGTATAAATACGTGGTAGAATGCAAACACCTACTGATTTCAATTTCGCGAAATGTAGGTAATACAGAATATTGGTTATTTTTTTCAGTTTCTCGCTGTATTTCGCATAAAGTTGGGTAGAGGGAACTTAGTGTTAAGGTTCTCCTATACTAAGCAGGGAAATCAAAACGAAACGTTAGCAGCGGAACTCAATGACGTGACATAAAATGAGGAATGAGTTATTCCTCGCAAATGTCTTGAAAATTAGACAGTGAGTGGGGAACGGAGTGTCTCAACACTAGGTTCCCTATACTATATCTAGGTTCCCTATACTATCCCTATACTATATGCGGTCTAAAGCGTAAAGCTATTTTAATAATGTGTTCCTTCAATAATAACTGGCATATCACAATTTGTTAGATGCACATTCATAATAACACTTGTAGTATACAAGAATGCAACCTCGAATCTATTTTCTTGTTACTATATTTAAAACTGGCCGACTCGTTACTGTGTTCTCGATAGTCGTTAACTTGCCCTTTGCTATATTCTACACTGGGAACGTCTATTTGGGAGGAGGTCGCGGGTTCGATCCTAGATTGTGTTATTATAATGATTTCAATTTTTTTTTTATTTTACGTACAATAGAATGGAAACACATACTGGTAGGACCTACGATCTCAGTTAATATGTTTTAACTTCAAAATTTCAGCTTTGCTAAAACGACGTAGGTCTGGCGGCTTGGGGATCTTGGGCTATAACGTAATAATATTAAAAAATAAAAATATTGAGGCCGTCGTGACGCAGCGTCTCACTGTAACTGTGATGGTGTCAGACTTCTAGTCAGTGTTCTTCTACTTCTAGTTCCTCAGTGTTCAAAATCTATCACCGGAAGAAGTCACATATCAGTGCTTCCTCCATGAACCTTATTGTATTTTAACACGTTTTATTAGGTCAAGCTGTTACTAAGTAACTATGTAATAAAATCTAAGAATCTCAATTACACGCACTACTATTCGTTGTATCTTCAAGATTATGGTACCATCGAGCTGGTCTGATGATAGAATCTGAAGATGGCTGATAAAATCAAGGACTGCCTACTAGAAAACATATCAGTTTGTGCTCTTTACATTAGTCTTATTAATGTGTTCTATTTATGTGTTCTTATTAATGTGTTCTATTATATAAATATCTTTAACTAAATCAAAGGTGAGATAGCGGACAAATGCTTACCCATCTTCAATAAAAAATAATAAAAAAAAAAAAAAATTCTATACTTTTTTAAGTTCTTATAATTTATATGCATGCATGCATATGTAGGCAAGCAAGAACGATAAGTCCTATGGCGCAAAAATAACTATCATAATCATAATAAAATCATAATATAAAAATTGAAAATTTCTTCGAAATAAGAAACGTGTCTTGCACGGAACCTTTCACCCGACGGCAACCGCCAGGAATTCACTGCAGATTAAATGATTGCCCACGTCCGCGCGGGGTGCGGCGTGCGTAACGACAACACCACCTCGGGTGTACGCTGGTCGCTGACGCTACACGGTACACGTGTCTCGTGTGCAATGGATTGTAGTTGCTACGAATATATATGCTTTATTACCCGACTACGGCGAAACGGAAAGGAGGGTGATGGTTTTGACCATTATGTATGTATGTTCATTTGTTCCCTCATAACTTCTAAACCACTTACTATAATTTGACAAATGAGGTATTTTACATTTTCCGCTGATAGTCGTTTAGATAGTTCGCTGCTCTGTAACGTTACGTTAATTTGACTGTGGCGCCCACTACGTGACATATGACACATGACATAAAAAAGCTTTTTTAATTGTATCCTGTGGGGTATCAAGTGAAAGTACTTTTCATACTTTATAATTTAATTTTTGAAGTTTTTTTCTTGTTTGTCTATCTACGACCTCGCTGACAAAAAAAAATTGTAAATTTATTTTAAATATTGCTAGCGCTTAGCCAATGGTCCAACCCCGCATAAGCAGCATACTGGTTAACATTGAAAGGTCAATCAATTGCTCTGTAAACTTTGCCAAATGTGGACATTGTTCTGTAATTACAGCGGTATTTTTTGTACGCAAAAATAAAAGTTATGCAACATTTATTCATTTTGGATTAAATATGTATGGAATATTTTAAAAATCCAACGAGACAGTTGAGACGTATGTGGACTATCATAATATGTCCCGAAAATGAATCTTTTGGAGGAATCATTTGAATATTAAATAGATATCCAATTACTGAATTTGAATTTTGAATTTATTTTCTTCTATGGGGGTATCTTTTATTTTTTAACAAACATAACTATCGATAAATGGAAAATGACAAGGTAAGATTATTAATTGAGTCCCACGAGATTCATGTATATAAAACAAAAACGAGTATAATAAATAACTAAACTTAATCTATATAAAAATTGTATTTGAGACAGTCAAGGCGTTCGGAGAGTGGGCGACCTCGTTACGATATACGAGAGCGACGCGGGCGCACGACACGACACTATTTTTACTGATCTATCGGTCATACACAAATATTGCAGGTAACCCACTTAGCGACCACGTTGCTCCTAGCTGAGATTGACAAATGAGACATGTTTTAATGAACTTTCAATTAAAATTTTTGAGACTAATACAATATACATATATCTAATATATTTCAAAAGTAAAAAGAAGGGTTTTATCATAATACCTTCACTATTTTACAATAAACTATCAAAGCAGATTATAAACATTCCGGCTCATTTCACACATAAAACATTGAAATTAAGTGTAAAAGGGTACTTAACTTAAATTATGATTAAAATATATCTAATTAAAATAAAAATTGATATTTTTAAACAAAGATACTTTTAAAAAGGATAATGGCGTGTTAAACTCGCCAACCGAGGCATCCGTACCAATTTCAGGATGGTAGGTCAATATGGTAAGATGGAAGGAAGTATATGGATGGAAGGAAGTTCCACAGAACTCCTAAAAGTTGACAATCTTAAATATGCGGGCATATACACTCATTTTATTTAAAATTAACTACAAATGTTAATATGTGATGGTTTTTGTATAAATTTTCACTGGTCAGATTTTCATTTGTTTTCATTTTTTTTGTCATTTGTTTTCTAAGTTCTCACTTCGTGCCAAATTTCATTTCAAATTGTAGGTGCACGAGATATACTAATCCTATAGGTTTTTATTACGCGGAGAATTTAATAAAGAAATGCTCGTATCTTTTGATTGCGTTAACTTATATGCTTGAATTCTGTACTTTAAGGGACCATAGACGCAGGGACCTCCACGCAATCTCGAGATAAATGGTCTTGCCTTGATGTCTTGCCCTAACCCTAAAACCCTAACGAACCCTAAAAAAAACCCTAGAAAGTTATCATGGACAACAAGAATAATGGCGTAGCGTACAGTTTTAGAGACAGGAGTTCCGAATTCTTCCGCTAACATCCAACTCACGACGAAGATTTAAACGCAAAACATTGCACAATAAAAACAAATGTGCGCACAGTTAGCACCATAGTACTAGCGTCGTGGCGGTTAGGCATCACACAGTGAGTCATGAATTAACAAATGGTGACATAACTGAGTCAGTCACCTTGGGGGCGGTTTACGGAGAATTTGTGTCAGGTAAGTCATATTTTCTTATGTAATGCCGCAAATTAACCATGTACGGTCATTTTGTTTAGTCAAATTGTTTTAGATACATATTAATATTTTACTACAATTACTAATATAAAAGTTATCAGGACTAGGTTCCCTCTACCTACGCTGTTTGTTATGCGAGAAAAAACAAAGCTGCTTTTGTTATCGAAGTTTAAATGAATATACTTTTTTGTAGCTTCCCCTTTTTCCACATCAGAGAGTCAGCAGTCAGCAGTAGCTTAGTGTTAAGACGCTCCCCAGTATTTGTCCTTTGAGATTTTAAAACGATTTTTTTTTGTTTTACGCTATATCCTGCAAATAGCAGGTTAGCAAAGGGAACCTGGGAACCTAATGTGGAAACTCCGTTCCCATTAAGACACTTCCGTTTCCACTTTCCGCCTAATTCTGCAGAAATTTCCTAAATTTAATTTAATAAATCTACAATTCGGCAGAATAAATAAATAATAAATTTCTTATAAAAAGCCTAAAATAGAGAAAATATTTAAAAAAAAATCATATCTATAAAGTACCTACTTACTATTGATAATATGATAAATTTAAAGCAACCCCATATTTTATTAGCCAAAATGACAAACTCTCACAAAAAATCCGGAACCACTTCCCCCCTTTAGTGCCACACTAAGTATTTACGTCAACTTTGCTCACACCGGACCGACCGCCTTGCATAAGCGGCCGACGACGGTTGCGTTAGAGGGCACTGACTCGCAAGGTCGTCCTCTCACAGCATCTCAACAAGTAGACGCGAATGCAACAACTGGAGCAAGGAAATTCTCCAAATCTCCAATCCAAATCTGTCTGTTGGGAGTATTTTCATAAAGATTTATTGTTTTAGTGCAGGTGCAACAGGGACAAGGGTGTGACTGTTACGCGCCGGTCGTGGGTTCGATCGAGAGAATAAATTATTAATTATAAATACTTTCATTTTTTCGTCCTGGCACCGAGGCAAAAGCTCCGCGTAGAGTTCCGCCACTCAACACGCACTGCCTCGAAGAATTCAGGGGATAGTGGGGGCGGAGTGTCTTAACATTAGGTTTTCTCTGCCTATCCACCATGCTGTGCGCGGGATAAAGCGTGAAGCTGATTTTTTTTTATAACTTTAGATATAGATATAGTTATTTTAATTATTTATGAGAATTCCGTCTTATTTATAACTATAAAATAGTTATATTATCATTGAGGTCGCCGTGGCGCGCACAAGGTCGCTTGAATATTCGCGTTTGGATTAAATGATTTTGTCACTCAACACGCAAAGGCTCAAAAATGAGGTGTCTTATCACTATGTTCCCTCTGTTATGCGAGGAAAACCGTAAAACTGTATTTGTTTCATATTTTTATAATAAAAACGATATAACAAATAAGAATCGTATCCGAACCAAGCGAGCGGAGTGCCGGGGCCGGGGGCGGCGCACTCTGGTCACATTTTCGCTGAAATTGGGTCGTCGGAATAAATTACTAATTCCCATGCGATTGTGATTCTCTTGACTTGCATTGCTCTGGTGTGAACGCATCTGATAACTGTATTCAATATGCATTGAGTTTTTTATAAATATTCTAACTCATATTATAGAGGAGTAATATAAGTATATTTTTTTGCAAAACAGTAGAACCTATAGTATCGCAGTGAGTAGTCTTGGTGTACACGTGATGAGTATGGGTTCCATTACTGTTCGGAGAAGTAATTAAGTTAAAAAATAGAGAAAACGGAATGTCGTAACACTATGTTCTCTCTCTCTCTTTCTGTCCATTCTCAACGTTTCAATTATTCTTTACTTTCACACTGTATAGTAGTAGCCTGCATTTTATAGCAGTGTAGTCAGAGGACACCTAGAGTTAAGGCAGGCAGTCTGCTCCCCATGCACCGCCCAATTTTCAAGATATTTTGTTTTGAGAGGCGGAACTAAACGCCGAAATTTAACCCGAAACTATAACCGTCAAAATTATATCCTCACAAAAAGACCCCCGTGAATCCTTATTAAATTTTCCTCCTTAAATCCTTACTAAATCCTTATTAAATCCTTATTAAAGTATAATATTATAAAATGTTCATACAAAAAAACAGAATGTACATGCTTCCCGCAGACATGAATTCAGCACAACAAAGACAATATTATTCAATTACCATCACTCAGTGCATGCATAATGACGTATACGCCGCGACTCACCGTACATACTATACTACGAGGGTAATGTCATTTATCTTACATAGCTATGTTTGTTTAGTTGGATGCGCTAATCTCAGAAACTACTTTTTTTTTCTTACATTGGATAGTCCACTTATCGACGTACGCTGTACGCTACTCACAACTCATAGTTATTTCAATATGAATCACAGAATATTTCTAATCTTATTTATCTGGCATAATGTTGCTCGAAGGAAAAAAGATTATTGTAATCTTCCTGATTTTTAGAATTATGCAATAACTAAATTAATTTGAAGCTGTTACAGTGTTTTATGCTTTCCAATAAATAAATATTATCGTCGTATGTAAAAAAAAAACAACTTAAGGCCTTTTCCCGCATAGCAGGGTAGGCAGAGGGAACCTAGTGTTAAGACACTTCGTTTCCTATTTATTGCGTGTTAACTACAAGAGCGAGGGTAGAAAAATAAGTTATCGCCCCATACATAAATATGTCACAGAAACAAAATTATTTCAAACCTCATAATAATCACATACTTAAATGTAATCTTAGTAGACTACTAGCGGACCCGGACGCGGCTACGCCTGCTTGAAATATAAGAATATAATTTCTATAGAAATATAATTTCAATCTAGATGAAATGCTAAAAGTGACTATTATATTTATTTTCATAAGGATGAATATCAAAATGACGCGGTAACGAACGCGGTTGCGTAGCGACGACGGTTGTTATTAAAATGGCAGAATAAATTGCATGTCAAATTAGAAAGTATTTTAATTTATTAGTATATATGTGTAATGTAATGTTATATAGCCTATAGCACTTCTGAAGAATGCAGCTTTCATACAAAACAAAAACAAAGTAAATCGATCCAGTAGATCCAGAGATCTTAGCGTTCAAACAAACAAACAAACAAACAAACAAACAAACTCTTCCGCTTTATTATATTAAGTATAGATATATATAACTAGTGGACCCGGACGCGGCTACGCCTGCTTCATCTATAAGAATATTTATTAAATATATTCATGAAATTATTTTCAATTTTCAATAGAATTAGTAAGAAAATATAAGCTTAAATAATCAAAAAAAATAATAAGTAGATACATACAACAACAAAAGCATTAAAAGTAACTAAAGGATAGGTATTCTTAATATTTAATTAGAAAAAGTACCTAAAGTTTTCCGTGCGTGTGTACATAGATATCGACTCTACGAAATAACTAAACATTTCTCTCTATTAAGTAGGATAATTTTAGCGGGCAATATCAAATAAAATAAGAAGAGAACCAAAGTGTAGCTTAAATTAATTATAAACAGCAAATAATTACATAAACATTTACAATAGTTCGAAAATGCATGAAAATTTAAAAAACCGTCAATGGCATCTGCCCGTTCGCGTCGGTCATACTATGCCACACGTAGGCTAGGTCATTTGGAATCTGTGACATCTTCTTAATTATTTATTAGAATGTTATACAGTAAACAGTTAAAAGTGACTTTTATATTTATTTTCATAAGGATGAATATCAAAATGTCGCGGTAACGGTTGCGTAGCGACGCGACGATTGTTATTAACATGGCAGAATAAATTGCATGTCAAATTAGAAAGTACTTTAAAATATATTAGTTTATAAGTGTAATGTAATGTTATATAGCCTATAGCACTTCTGAAGAATGCAGCTTTCATACAAAACAAAAACAATGTAAATCGATCCAGTAGATCCAGAGATCTTAGCGTTCAAACAAACAAACAAACAAACAAACAAACAAACAAACAAACTCTTCCGCTTTATTATATTAGTATAGATTAACATTACATTACACTAAACTATTTTCATTAAAGAATAATAAAAAGAAACAGATAAGATAAATTAATAAACATTATTATCTAATTGTCATACAAGATATATGTTACTAGAATGAGGATTTTGTTAAAATAATTATATGTTACACTAGCATTTACCACCCACTTTACTTGCTTGGTCAAAAAACTAAGAGTTGCATTAATGCCATATTTATAGTGCCCAAGATGACTTGCAATGTAATATAGCCTATTCCTCATAAATAAATGTGTTTAATCAAACAAACTCTTCAAAATCTTAATAACTAAAATTATATATAAAACATAATGTTGATATTTAGAATAGTCTCATAACACTGAAATTATACAAATACTACCAAGAAATTTACTAAAATGAGAAATATATATTTCAAAATGATATTTTATAAACATGTTCTTAAAGTTAAGTGGTGGAATGTCATGTCACTCAACTCCATCTTCTCCAACAGAGTGAGGAAAATAAAATAAAATTATTCCCTAAAGTAGAGATTAAACTTACTACCATTGTGCTTAAAGCCAGACTGCTCCACTAAACCACAACTGTAGCCACACAAATCGTACACTCATATATTATAACGCATGAATCTTTGGACATACACAATGACAGTAAATTAAAAATGATTATGAGCTTAGTTATATTTACGTATGTACATGTAAAATGATAACATTATTATCAGAGTTTTGCATAATTGGGTTTTTATGACACAAATTACTGAGCTAATAGAAACAATTACACAATACTTGAAAAACTAAATATTAAATAATTTGGTGTTTAGTTTTTTTTTCTTAGTTTCACACTGTATCCCACACATAACAGGCTGGGCAGAGGGAACCTGGGTACCTAGTGTAAAGACACTTATTTCCCATGAAGACACTTCTGTTCTTCACTTTCTGCAAAATTATGGGGGCATTGTGTGTTGTATAAAAAAACTATATGTCAACATAATATGTTTTGATTGCATGAAAATCATATAGGTCATTCTAATAAGAAATAACAATCTAGGCCTTAATAAAATAATTATTAAAATATTCACAAATTAGGCAGCAGCAGGAATATTGGCAGCTTAGGTAATGAGAATTAAGTGTCAAGACAGTCCATTATTTATTTTCCACCTAAGCTCATACTAGTGAGTAGTGGAAAATAAAAATTCCAAAAGTGGAGCTAGAACCCACAACCATCACCTTTTCAAGCAGACACTGTCCCACTGTAACTGAATGGCCTCATAATAAAATAATTGATTCCATATGATATGTGCAGATGATAAAGATTTTTATACATTAATAGTTGAATTTTAGTGTTATTCATCACACATTGTCTAATAGTTTGTTTATCAAAATCATGATACAGAATAAAAATAATTCTTTATAAGAAAAATTAAGATTTGATTGTTTTACTACAACCATAAAAAGTGATAACCTTTTTAAATGAGTTTATAAATTTCGTCACTCAAAATTAGTATAGTAATAAAACTAGAAGATAGTAGGAGCAACCTATATCTAAATCATTAATTATATTAATTTAATTTTTGACTATTTACATCTTTAAAAATACACAATGAGCCCTAGTAGCTGTGATTTTACTTATAACCTAAGCACACTTTCAACCAATCTTATTATAAATATACCTTCATTAATGTTATTATTTAACAAATAATAAGTAGAACATCAATTTCTATTATAAGGTTATCCTAAATATTCTTAAGAGAGTTATTGGTGAACTCTTTTAAGGCATTTAAGTTCTATAATGTATATAAAGATTTATAAATATATTTAAAGCAAATAATCTAAATGTTTTTTATGTTTGATTTTTATTAAGAATTAACAATATCACTAATTATTATACAGAAAATAAATCATAATTATAGATAAAAATATTGATTTTATATATTTTTAATCAGACCAAAAAAAATAATGGGACTTTATAATTAAGCCAAATATAGAATAATAAGATATAGAAATAAATAGAAGGTTACATTAAAGAATTAATTAGAGTAAGCCCGCCACCGGGAAAACCTGTCCACCGGCCCGCGCTGTCATTCCCTCGAGAATACAAGTCACACTTCGGGATCCCTAAGCGCATCAAACACAGTGACAGCGCACTAAATATGAGTAAAATATGACTTACCCCAACACACCAGGCTTGTACACGTAATTTGGTATCCGCCACGGGCAGCCTCCGTACTCGCCTATGAGAGCATCGTGGTTCTGATTCAGGTTAAATGTTGATGCGCGGTTATCGTTCGCTTTCCTTCGCGTTGGATTAAAGTAATTATTATTCCTATTTTCACCGTTCACTTCATTTAAAGGTATAAAGTCTTGAGCTTTATTCACATTCGGATTTGCGTTCTCTAAATTTTTAAGGTTCATTTTGTCTGTTTCACTTTGAGTTTCCCAGATACGAAGCCACAAGCGCTTCGCGGGTCCTTCCTGCTCGGGCTGATACCACCCTACGTAGGGATCCATTCAGCCAAAGCGAGGTACCACTATATGGGATAACACATTTTGTATCATATCACATTTATAACTACTATACGGAAAATTAATACAAAACAAAAATAAGTCACACCACATTCGGAACATGGACGACACGCGGATAGTTGACACTTCATGTACTAGAGGGCGCCATCTTTGATCTTTGCCAAATACGTTCGACATACATTCTAGACTTTTGTTCAGTACCTAACACGTTTTTATAACAAATTAAAAGTAATACTTTTTTATTCATATAATTAAGATAAACTAAATAAATAAATTAATAAACAAAGCTGTGACTTTCCTTAAACATTTTTATAAAGCATAAAAAAATTATTTAACATAAAATGAAATTAATCATATAGTTTAAACAACACAGTATCTTATATTCTTATAAAACAATTTGTTGTTTTCATTTGTAAGAATATTACAACTATTAATTACTATTCATTTTTAATCTCACACATTACAATTTGTCGTTGGTTTCTGCATATTTTTTTGGTTTTTTTATTATATGTTGTCTGTAGTATACTTAGCACCCTGTGTCGGCGATTGCAATTGCAACTTCGCGCCAAATGCCAATGAATGAAATAAGAATATCAAAAGTCATAACAAGTTATAAATTGTGATTATTACATTACAATATTTAAAATTTAAATTAAAGGAAGCATGCTGTTATTCAACTAACTGATATATTATTAGTGTTTTAAATTCGAAACAAATTATTAAACAGTGTACACACAAAATTCTTATATGAATACATTCACATTGCTAAATATCTGTAGAGTAGTTACATCAAAGGCTTATCTACCCCTTATAAAAACAGTAATTAAAACACATATATCTATAAATTACATAAAACCTTCCACTAATGTGGTTATAAATACACGAACAATGTCACAGACCAACATCACGTCTTTTTTTAAAATAACACCTAAAAAGTCATCAACAGAAGAGAATAAAGCAACTGTAAGTTCTGTAAATAATGTGATTTCACGTTTGAAATATGTTTATTTAGAAAATTACTATTGTATCTATATATCACATTTGTGATTAAATTACAGGAATCGGAGAGAAATACTAACAAAAGCAATGAATCTGTTGAGCTTAATGGAAATGCAAAGGTATCGTTTATAACTTCACTATATATTAGGAAAAAAAGCTTTGATATTGATTGTAAAGTTATCCCTTTCAGAGATCAAAAAGATTAAGGTCAAACAGTAAAGAAAATAATTCACCTACGTCAGATAGTATATCTCCAGTTAGTTCAGAGAAGGTAAGACTTAAAACACTGATTCAAATTTAGAAGAAATAAATCAGCTTCACACTGTATCCCGCACACAGCACGGTAGGCAGAGGGAACCTAATGTTATGACACTACATTCTCCATTCTCCATTTTGAAGAAATATTTGTCATAAGAAAATTTATATTTTTTTTCTAATTTTTTGCTTTATTATGCATATGGTTAGAAAGGGTGACAAATGTAGTTTTAAGATATTCTACTCTGCTCCCTGCCTCCTACTTTGAAGACTGCTTGTTTAGTGACTTCAACACCAAATTTTTTGAAACTTCTCTGTATAATTGTTGATTTGTCTAAATAAATTTTCTTTACCATTTTTTTCTAGAAAAAGAAATCTAAACGTCAAAGAATAGAGAGTTCAGAGAGTGAATCAGAATCTCCAGCAAAGTCTAGTTCAGACGAGACTGAAATTAAATTGGAAAAAAGTGGAAGTGCCAAAACTTATGATTCACCTAAAAGTAAGAAATCAAAAATGACTACAGTAAGTAAAACACTTGAAAAAACAATAAAAGAAGAGAAAGTTTCACCAAAAACTAAAAAAACACCAAAGAAGGAAGTCAAAAAGAGTCCTTTTGATAAAATTGCTGTTAAAACAGAAATAAAGGATGATGAAACAAAAAATAATAAAGATGTTAAAATCAAAAATGGTGACAAAATTGAAAGTGATATTAAAATTGAAAAGGATGATAAACAAGTCATAGTTGCTGGTAAGTGAAGTAATTCATTAGACATACATGTATTAAACTATTGTAGCTTAGTGGGACCTGTCTGCCTATAAAGAATTGGCTGCGGGTCTAATTTTCACTTTGAGGAGTAAATATATTTTTTTCCTTGCATCAAATTGTGCCTTTCAACATACAGTATCTCGAAAATTGGGCAGTACATGAAAAACAAAATATAATACTTAGTTCCCTCTACCTACTCTGCTATATATGTGATGCAGTATAAAGGTAAAAAAAATTATAATAATTACAGAAGTGGACTACAATCCTGGTAAATCAAGCTACAATCCAATCAAAGATGCATGTTGGGCTAAAGACAAGCCAATACCATACCTAGCATTGGCTAAAACATTGGAAATCATTGAAGCTACGTCAGCTCGATTGAAAATGATTGAGATATTGAGTAATTACTTCAGGTCGGTGATGGCTTTGACTCCTGAGGATCTATTGCCGAGTATATATTTGTGTTTGAACCAATTGGGACCTGCTTATGAGAGCTTGGAGTTAGGTAAGTTTTATTGTATAATATTATTTTTAGGTAAGATGAATTGATGGTTATGCTAGTATTTTCGGTATACAGTGTGTGAAGTTAAAATATTTATATTTTTATGTAAGAGATTTTTGAATGCAATACAAAATAAAGAATATTGTGTATGAGGAAACAATCCTAAATGCTATAATGATATGCCCCACCAGGCATAGCGGAGACCTATCTAATGAAAGCGATAGGGCAGTCCACCGGGCGCACACTCGCGCAGACGCGCGCGGCTGCCGCCCGCGCGGGCGACCTGGGCACCGTGGCGGAGGCGGCGCGGGCCACGCAGCGCACCATGTTCGCACCGCCACCACTCACCGTGCGTGCCGTGTTCAGCGCGCTCAAGGACATTGCCGCCATGACGGGTGCGTGTGTGTGTGTGTCGCGTGTCAATAGGGCAGTCTACTGGTCGCACGTACGTGACAAACAAAAATCAGAAGTGCGCGTGTACTTGACAAGCAAAAGTCGAGGCAAGTGAAGAGTGGTAAGAGAGGTCGTGGGAGACCTTGTTAGAGACAAAGTATAGATGATACTGCTGCAACGTCGTATAAAAAACATGAAGCCTCCAGGAGGACACTGGCACTGAACAAGACGTAAGAGGCATGCAGAGCTCCATTGTCTCACCATTATTCCTGCTAGGGATAAAGTGTGAAACTTTAAAAAAGTTAACCCCAAAGAGGCCACTGGTGGCGCAGGAACGCATTCGTGTGACTGTAAATGTGACAGGTTCTTGGGTCAACTCCCACTTAATAAAATTAAATATTTCATATTTTTATATCTTCGCCCTGATAACGACGTAAAGCACGGCGTTGAAATCTATCACTCAACACGCAATGCCTCCAGCATTCGCCTAAAACTGAATTGAGAAACGGAATGTGTTCATGAAAATAGAGTGTCTTAACACTAGATTACTACTACTACTATGCAGCTAGGTGTGGTATACAGGATGGAGCTAAAAAAATCTACATATACTAATATTCGTGGGTCTAAGAAGAGAGGAGCCAGGTGGGTCATATTTATCCTACCATGTGGTGGGGGTTCAAATTATTTTGAAAATATACTAATGAAAGCATATTGTGAATGTTTGCAGATTTTGACATTGAAAATAATGAAATTATTATTTATTTTTTATAGGACAAGCATCAGTTAATAAGAAAATCCAGAAAATACAATCTTTGTATGTCGCTTGTAGGCATTCAGAGGCGCGGTATCTCATAAGGTAAGTTTTTTTTTCTGTATCACGCACGTAGCGGGGCAGGCAGTGGGAACCTGGGAAGTTGTCGCGCTTACAGCCACACTCTTGTTCCCCTTCGCCTAATCTGGCCATTTTACTGAACTTCTAAGGTTAAATTATTATCTACAGATCTTTAGAAGGCAAGCTGCGCATCGGCCTCGCAGAGCAGTCGCTGCTGCAGGCGCTGGCTTCTGCTGCTGCTGCTTCTGATATCTCCAGTGGTGCCATTACTTCATCTAATGCAGACTCTTTTAAGGTCAATTGCTTTTTTTGTTGTCTGTTTCTTTGTATTTAAAAACATACTTGTTAATAATTATGCTTCATGATGTTTTATTAGAATTTTTGGGGACATACCATGACATTAGGCTATAAACGACTGTTGTGGATGTGATCCTTTCTAAATTTTTTTTCTCTGATCTGGAAGAAGATAAAATGCACTGTTTTGTTTACTATACGCACAATTCTCTAAAATTGAACAGTGTAGTGATATAACACTTTCTTTCGCGTATTCGTGGAACACCGCGTCAAGTTAAAAACAAAAATAGCAAAAACATTTACGTAAGTTAATTGACGTTGAAGTTAAATGTAAATTGATTGATTACATTACATTTATTTCCAGACACTATTTACAATTTATTCAAAATAATGTGCAACTGAAGTATATTTTGTATATGATGTTTATTGTATACCAACCATCCAGTCACTGGCTGAGGAGTATACGCTGATAGTGAAGACGACGTACTGCTCGTGCCCCGACTACGGCGCGGTGGTGGGCGCGCTGCTGGCGCACGGCGCGCGCGCCCTTCCGCAGCACTGCCGCCTCTCGCCCGGCGTGCCACTCAAGCCCATGCTGGCGCACCCCACCCGCGGCGTGGGGGAGGTGCTGACGCGGTGAGTGGGAGGGGGAGGTTTATTTTCTTTGTAGATTATTATTTTCCTGACTTTCCGCCGAATACCGGAAGTATTGCGTGCTGAGTGGCGGAATTCAACGCCGCTCTTTGTCTCGATACCATTTCATTTTCTCGATTGGAAATGAGACCCACAACCAGTCGCATTTACAATCACACACCTTGGACTATAATTGGTCTCAATAAATGATTATATTTGCTTTAATTTTTTTTACTCTGGTCAACAAAAGGCGAGGGTTATTTCCTTCCTCCGCTCAATATTCAATGGCTTGAAATTTGTACGGAAATAAAAAACAGAATGTCACAACACTAAGTTCTCTCTTTCCGGCTGTTAAAATAATTTCATTACATGAAATAAGTGAATTACTCAACAATTAACAGTTTCGACAAGGAAGAGTTTACATGCGAATACAAATACGACGGTGAACGTGCGCAGATACACGTGCCTACCAAGAAAACTGAAAACGGGGAAGAAGACAGTGGAGAAAGTGGACCGGACCTCACACGCGCATCTATCTTTAGTCGCAATCAAGAGAATAACACTAGGTATTATAAGTTAAATATCTAAGATTCAGTTGAAAATCCTATGCGTGCTTTGTTATATTTTGTGTATAACTTTATAATTTACAAAGAACCGGATATTGAATCGTCCTGCAAATAATCACTTAAATTATGCCACTTCATCTTCGAACTCAGTCATGTAAAGTGTAGGGCGTAGAGAGTATGAATTCTTTTTATTAACTAAAGTAACGGCTCACTTCCGGTTTCTCCCGCATACACCCATATTTTCTCATTTTACTGCATTTGATTAATTATATAATTTATACATTTAATATTTTTTCAGAATTTTGAAAAAGTGAATGTCATCAGCGACAAGGGCGACCCGTGCATTTTTAATTTTTCACCGAATTTTAGAGACAATGTGTGTTGAGTGGCGGAACTGAATGTTTTGCCACGACACTAGAGCAAAGAATTTAAAATATTACATATTTCATTTCCCCAAGTGGAGATCGAATCCACAACCAGTCGCGCTTACGGTCACACATGTGCCCTTACGCCACGATTGGCTTCAACAAATTATATAAAATACATTATATATAAAATTGTGTGTTTTAGTAAATACCCAGATATATTGGCGCGTCTGCCGGCGCTGCTGAAGCCGACCGTCACTAGCTGCGTGCTGGATTGCGAGGCGGTGGCGTATGACACTGTCGCCAAGCAGATATTGCCTTTCCAGGTATGTAGTAAATACTTCATACTGGCCCCATGAATTATTTGTGTTATAAAATATATATCGGTGCATGAAGAATGTAGTGTCTAATAATATATTCCTTCTACCCACCCTGGTATATGTGAAATAAAGTGTGAAACTAAAAAAAATATGTCACACCTTTCAGGTGCTGTCAACCCGCAAACGCAAAGACGCTTCGGCGCAACAGATAACGGTACAAGTGTGCGTGTTTATGTTCGACCTTCTCTACCTCAACGGGGAGTCCCTCGTGCAGGAGACGCTGGAGAAACGACGAGGGCTGCTGAGGGAACATTTCAATGAAGTCACTGGTATTTTAGGAGACATTTTTACCAATAATCACTTAATAATAAAATATATGTATGTGTTTGAGTGTGGATTTATCATCGTTACAATTGTTTTATCTTTTATGAATGACAATGCAAAAAATTCAAAAAAGTTGAAAAGTTACTTGTTATATAAAAGTTTATAAAAGTAAGTTTATATAAAAGGATTTTTTTAAGTAAATCGACACTCTAACATAACGTATCTCGTTCCAGGTGAATGGCAGTTCGCAATGGGCAAGGACTGCAGCTCCCCTGAGGAGGTGCAGGTGTTGCTGCAGGAGGCGGTGACGGGAGCATGCGAGGGTCTGATGGTGAAGGCGCTGAGGGGACCCGCCTCTCGGTACGATATCGCACGACGCTCGCATAACTGGTTGAAGGTTTGTTTCTTTTTTTTATACATTTTAATATGATAGGAGAATGATTTTGGTAGTGTTATTTTAAATATTAATATTACAGTAGAGGTATTTGTTCAAATATTATCCTTGTTTCATATAAAAGATGAAAAATATGTGTACTATTAAATCAACAGTTAAAAAAAGACTACCTAGATGGCGTCGGCGACACAATAGATGCTGTGGTCATAGGAGCGTACCTCGGGAAAGGGAAACGGGCGGGCAAATTCGGAGGCTTCCTACTAGCTTGCAGGGAACCTCAAAATGACACATATCAGGCTCTCTGCAAGCTCGGCACCGGCTTCTCTGATGAGGACTTGGAGAAATTCACCCAGGAGTTGGAGAAGCACCGTATAGAAGGTCCTCGATCTTACTATGAGGTCGATTCGAGTCATGAGCCGGACGTGTGGTTGTCCGCGGTGATCGTGTGGGAGTTGAGATGCGCTGATCTGTCGTTATCGCCGGTTCATAGAGCGGGGGTGGGGATCGTTGCGCCGGACAGGGGGATCTCGTTAAGGTTTCCCAGGTTGGTATTTTTAGTATTGTTACTTTCAATGAAATTAATCTTATGCGACTAATATTATAAATGTGAAAGTTTTTGAGGAATGATGTTTACATGTTGCACTTTGACCCATAAACTAATGAACTAGTATAGTCTAATCTTTACAGTAATGTAAGACATAGACTACAATGTATTTATTGTTACTGATAGTTCTCAAAAATTATATGTTAACTTAATTAAATTTTAGTATGAACCTATACTAAAACAATTTTTTAAAGCTTTTATTTGTTTATTAACTTTAACATATTAACTATATAGATAGCATATACTACTAATACTAATTTAAGTGCTACATATTATTAAAATAGGTGGTTTAAGTTATTTTTTCAAAGTCAATGTATGAGTATATCAATGTGTGTAGGTTCATCCGCGTCCGCGATGACAAAACCCCGGAACAAGCGACATCCGCACAACAGATAGCGGAGTTATACCTCGCACAGGACACCGTTAAAAACACTAATGTCAAATCCGCACCCATCGATGACTTCTACTAAATTATGGATATACCCTACTACTGTACTAGGGGGGTGCAAATTACATATTCCTATATTTTTATAATTTTTATATATATGTATTTTTATTCTTTGAACTCTTCATTTAAATATAATTAAACGTAACGTTTAATGTTTTAAATATTATTAAAATGGACATAGAGTAAGGCATCTTGTAATTATAATATTAATTTTTGTACTTGTACCATGATTTACACACTTTTTGTAACAAACATTGTATTGTCTACATGTAATTGAATCAGCAACCATTCAGTCAAATATGTTAAGATAAAAATATTAAAATTTAATTGAAATATATATTTTTTAATCGTTAATTGTTAAATGTCAGTATATATGTAAAATAAATTATTATTTAAAATATTTTTTTAAGGGACTGGTCCCTGCTTATGTACTGAGAAATGTAAATAAAACACAATTATGTCCTTGTAATTGATTATATTATATCTATTTTATTTTTTTATTTCGAAGATTTTGTACCAACTGATTATAGTAACAAAAAGTACATTCAATAGGGTACAAGATTATTAAGTTATAAAGATAATTAGAAGGTATTTTATTTCAACATTTTCTTTTATATATATATTTTTTCAAATACATATTTAAAATAACATTATAAATAAAAGACTAATATTGTTGCAATTGTTTTATTACCTAGTATTTATGTTTATTACAAGTTAATCGCTACATTTACATTATCCTAGTCTTACAGAGAAAAAATCTACGTTCTATTGTAGGTCCGTTCCGATTTCCTAACGAAGTTTATTAATATATCAAAATGAAAACAAAGGAGATTCTTAAGAGTATTAAAATAACCAACTATTTCGATAAGATATTATAATTAAGTTTATTCTATTATTTGTTGAGTCTGCTTCTGAGATTCTTACGTAAACGATTACGGTACCATGATTCTACGAGATGACCACTATGTTTGTATATGACTCCTATTTTCTCTAAAATATCTTTATATGTGTGACTAATCAGTAAAGTAAGAACACTCGATAATCTATATATATAAAAGGATTTTTCCTCACTGACTGAGGTAAGACGCACGCACAGCCTTAACCGCTGATAGTAGAAACGTTAAATTTGGACAAAAGTTTACTTTCGTAATCTGGACATCCACTAAGAAGGGATTTTGAAAAATTTTAACCCTAAAGGGGTGGAATAGGGGTTCAAAGTTTGTATGAAAAAAAAATTTAAATCGGCACCGATTTTTATAAAATTTGAAATTTAGATTTTTAAAAGTATTTAATTGAACACATGTTTCATCGTTATCTAGAATTCTCCCCCTAAGGGTGCAAATAAGGGGTTGAAAGTTTGTATAGATTTTTTTTTAAATCGGCACCAATTCTTATAAAATTTGAAATTCAGACTCTTAAAAGTATTTAATTGAAGACATGTTTCATGGTTTTCTAGAATTCAACCCCTAAAGGTGCAAATAAGGGGTTGAAAGTTTGTATGTAAAAATCTTCAAATCGCCACCGATTTTTATAAAATTTGAAATTTCGACTCTTAAAAATATTTCATTGAACACATGTTTCATGGTTTATTAGAATTCACCCCTAAATAAGCTAGCGAAGCTGCGCGCGTCCGCTAGTTTATAATAATGCTACAAATGGACAGATAGTAATATTTAAAATAACAAAAATTATAAAGACCAAGTAAAGTTGATTTAAATCATATTATTAATATTTAATTTTACCAAACACATTATTTGTTCTCTTTGGGAAGAATATTATTAATAAAATTTTAGTTAAAATGAAAGTTCACAGAGTCGTAATACAAACATAGCGGATTTTATCTTCACGCAGTCCCATTTAAAACTAAATATAACTGAAACGATGCAGGTTATGGCACAATAATTGCTAAACAAGTGGAAAATTAATTATAATTGTTAAAATCCTGGCATTTTACTACTGACCTTAAATAAAATTGTACTTAGTTGCTGCCGTCACTTAAATGTCTTAAATACATCACATATACTTAGAAATACTTAAAATTAATGATTTAATGATGACACAATAAATTGTTAATAATTGATTTATAAAAGAAATATAGTAAATAAAGATATTCGTGTCTTCATTACAGCAATTCTATAGAAATACATAAATTTAAAATAAATATTAATATTAGCTTAAACCCCTTTAATAATTTCAGTCAGTTAAGTGTAGGATATTGTTTAAATATGTATTTAAAGTTCCTCAACTAATATGAACATTCACTTAAAAACATATTCACCGTTAAAAAAATATATCTAAATTTTATTAATATAAAACTAAAAACCTAAGTCACAAAAATCGATGATTTGGTGAAATGTAACAAATACACGATATTTGGTCTCCTTCATTGATTAATATATAAATAAATTGGCATTGTATTTAATTAATTTACTAATTAATAATAATGAAAAGTGTTTTTATCTATCTCCGGAGGCACTTAATCAGTACCATCCAGACTCACATGAGATAGATTTGAGACAGTATCTCGATAGTCTACAAATATCAAGATTCAATAGAGTAGAGTCCAGGTATGTTTATATGTGAGAATTTAATTTTTAGATAGGTAGATATTATCTATATTTTAAAAGTGGAGTATTTTTTTCGGAAATATTTATTAATTAGAATTATTAGTCACTAACCAGTCACTGCCAGCTTGTCCTAAAGAATACGATATGTATATATAAAATATTATATTTCTACTACTTGCAAGTAGTAATATAAAGCAAAAGATATGTAAGTTCATTACACTGACATTGGTGCCGAAGATAATGTGCGCTAATAAGCAAGTACTTGTTCTTTAGACAAAGTAATAATAATATTAGTTGAATAATATTTGTAAAATTAAAAGAAAAGAAAAAAAATATTATCAAGTAACTTACATATAGCAAAAGTACTGTAAATGCAACACTTATCATATTAGGAATCTTATGTTTGCTATTATAACAGAAACATAGATGGTTACAATACATTCACACAATAGTAAGATAATATTACAATAATAGTTACTTGCATTGTTTTTTGTATACAACTCACAAACCAATCCAAATATATTAAACCTTCAAAGTGAGCTTTGAATCGAAAATCTCGTTTAGTTAGTACAATTCATTAAAGTATATCCCATTAAAATAGCTCAAAGATACATAAATTGACAAATTATTATTTATTTTTTGTTTTTATTTCCTTATCTGAAGTTGAGAATAGGCGTAGTGACGTCACAACGCAGTAGTAGTGCTCCTTACAGTAGCGCAGCGTGCTCGGGCGCCTGCAGCAGCGACGCCTGTTCCTGCAATGCCCTCATTACCCTCATTGCACTGTACTGCGCGTCGCATGCATACAGTGTAACATTTAACATGCATAAGAAGCTTCCTTCAAATAGATCTTTTACACATGCACATGTTCGCGCCTACGGACGGAGACACAGTCACACACAGTCTAGTGTAAATATAATGTATACAATGTACCTACTCGGGATGTTTGTGATAATTAAATTAGTTATTATTAAAAGTATGTTATTAAACAAAATAACACGAGCGAGAAAATAAACGAGAAATAAACTCAAAAACAATTACACCATTAATAAGTAATACTTTTATACGACAAGCTAAAAAATAAAATACAAATATAATTTGTAACATAATTATGTGCATTCATGAATGTGTATGTAGGTTTTATGATTTATAAGCTAGAAAGTGAAAAAGATAGTATTATAACTATAACACTACATTATATGTTATTGTACATGTGTGTGGGTATGTGTGTATGTGTGTGTGTGTGTCTACGCGTCAGCGGGCGCCAGTCGCGCGTACGACTGCAGGCGAGGCGGGTGCACCGTGTGCGTTACCTCAGGCGGCGCGTCCGCGGCGTCCGGCGCGTACATGCTGTCGTATATGGGGTTCGCGAAGTGGTTACCGTTCTGTAATACAAAAATATTTATTGTTATATAGTACTAAGATTTACAGTTTGCGTTGTAGGTTCCCGCATATAGCAGGTTAAGCAGAGGGAATCTAGTGTTAAGGCAATGCGTTTCCCAAGCACCGCCTAATTTTCGAGATATTGCATGTTGAGCAGAAAAACTCAATGCCGCTCAACAAGACCAGCACACGAATATAATATACATATATTTTTTTTCCTAGTAAAGATAATACTCACAAATATCGGATTTACAGTCAATCCCACTGCATTATGTTTGTTTTTTTCACGCTTTATCCCTAGCGCGATAATCATAGAGAAAAGAGAGCCAAACGCTAGGTTCTCTGCATGACTCCTTCGCGTCATTTAGTCATCAGTCCGCAATCAAAGTCATCAATGATCTACGAGGAGCCCTCGCTAATTTTACGTGAATTTCAGTATTATAGATATTGTGGTCTCGAAATAAAATTTTTGTTATATTATAATGATATTTTATATACTCACAGCTCCCGACCGTCCTCGTGCAGTATGTCCGTGTGGCTGCGTGTGTGTGTGAGGCGTGTCGTTGTGTGTGTCGTCGTCTCCGAGGTACATAGGGTTGCTGATCTCCAGAGCATCGCCGCCGCCCTCCGAAAGACGCGCGTGGACGAACGCACCACTGGAATACACAATATTTGTTTAATAAGGACAAATTACAAAGACTTTTGTTAATAATCGATATGTTATATTAATAATATTTGTTACCTATTTTTCTGTTTAATACAAAATAAGCAATATTCCTAATTCTTTATAGTACTGCCAAAAAATTTTACTAACAACAAAATATTTATTAATTATTTTATTTAAGTTTCTTTTAATTGGACATGCTATCGTTCATCCATCCTTTTATTGCAAAAGGCTATAGTCTACATCAAACTTCACGTTATACGTTTCGATGTAACCCACTGTACCTGTGGTCCAAGCTAACTTGTCTACTTAGATTGTGTCAATTGTCCTTTTTTGAGGACGTGCCTTTGTAATACACACCTATTACTACATTCCATTTGACTACAGAAGCGAAGCTGCAGATAAAACCTAGTTTGTATATAAATAAATACATAAATTTGCTACGTTTTTTAAATTCAAATATAACAAAGGACAGCACGGACAAGGAAATACCGC
Organism: Heliconius melpomene melpomene; assembly: GCA_000313835.2. Taxonomy (NCBI): domain Eukaryota; kingdom Metazoa; phylum Arthropoda; class Insecta; order Lepidoptera; family Nymphalidae; genus Heliconius; species Heliconius melpomene. Next base: position 43,381 of record HE670281.1, on the reverse strand, counting down.
GAGAAACTGATTTGTTGAGTGGTTTTTTTATAATTTCAAGGAAATTTTTAATTGTATATCTGACTAAGTGAAGATTGTGATTTATAATAAAATATATAGTTAATTTTATTTAATAATTAACTATGTTAAGATTTTAATATGGTTTCCTCTTGTGTACTTGTTATTACCTATATTTCAAAAATATTAAGAATTTTATGCTTTTAGTTAAATCCACGATTTTTAAAGTATTGTTTTTAATGTTGACGTTTAGATTTTTTTGACATTGAATTTGGAAATGAAATTAAACCTAATACAAAACATTTATCAACAATTTATCAATTATAAAAATATTTTTAACTTCAGCTTTTTTATGTTTATGATATATTTTTATTGAATAAAAATATTGTCTTTTTTACAATTTATAAAGGATAAAAAATTTTGTTCTATAAATAACAACAATGGCATGTCGGTATCTATACAAGAAAAATCGTGTAATTAAAAGATTGCAAAAAAATCAGGAAGTCATTATTAATGGAGCGCGGACTGCAGCTACGTTTTATATTTAATTTTATATTATTTACAGACTATCAGTATTATTTATATAAAATTATAAAATGGATTTAATTAAACTTTGAATAAAAAAATAATAATATGGCAATAAAAGTTACCTAAAGCGTTTGGAAGAATTTTAAGAGATAGGGATTTCAAATCTGAATAACTAAGTAGTTTAACAAATAATTAACTGTTTTATGGGATTTCAGTATCATACTTCTAAATGTGCGAACATTTTAAACAATATACTTACAGAGCGGTATAACATTTCTTTGCATTCATTAGCCAATTAATTAATGTCTTTCAAAAATAACCATAATTACTATACCTGTTCTATAAATAGCAATTGTACTAACAAAAGTAATAAGTAAGTATAACACTCACTGTCGTCGTCTATGCACGAGGTACATGGCAGCCAGCAGTGCGGCGATCAACGCTGCCAACGCCGCTAGCCCTGCGCCCCATGCCGCGCCGCCTGCGCTCGCGCCCTGCGCGCCTCCTGCACCGCACTGCAGACCCTCTCCGCACGCGCAGTACGGAGTTCCGGGCTCCGTTGGGTTATCTATATATCAAACAAATTTATGAATACCATCTAAGAATTCATAATACCGATTTAAATGTTTTAACAAACTACAGGACACGGCTATCCTGATAGGCAGATTCAATTTCTTAGTTATTCCGTGTTCATTGGTGGAACTCATTCCTAGGGCTTCAAACTCACAACTGTCGACGTTTACAGTAAGACGCGGTGTCGCTGCGCCACAATGACCTCTATCGACGTCAATTTATAATAATTTGAAGTCAAACATTATATATGACAAGTGGACTCAAGTAGAGGTCACACAATGTATCTTTTATTTGTACACTTCTTTTTCACATATATGTGTAATAAACATACATATATGAAATGATTTACAACATTGAACTTTAACATTCAAAATTGCATAAAAACTTCACAAGTTATTACAAGTAAAATTAAAATGTAATTTAGTTGTTCCACATAAAAAGTTTGGCCGTATAAAATTGTAAGATACGAACAATCAAAACATGCATATTATAATAATTTTAATACAAGTCATGACACTTACGTACTAATATTATGTGAATTACTTTCATATTCTTTTAATATTACAATTTACAAACGTATAATAATAAGAAAAATTATTCAAAACACAAAAATTCTACGACAAAAGAATCAAAACAGCAATAGAGAAATTGCAGTGTACTCACTAGATGGTCTCCACACGCAGACGGCAGGGGGTGCGCAGGCGCGGGCGAGGCACGCATGGTCGTGGCCCACGTAGTGGCGGCAGCGCGGTCCGCCCCACGCACCTGCGCACGCGCAAGCGCCCTCGCTCGCACCCGCGCCCGCCACGCATCGACCGCCGTGCGCGCACGACCCCACGCACGAGCCCCATTCTGGAATTCATATAATGCTTATCAGCAACTTAATGCTTTGACAGTGAACGTGGCAAAAGAGGTAGCGTTTAGTGTCCCGTTAGGGATGAAGCTAAAAAAGTGTTCGATTGTCTGTACAAGGTGCTTGTAAGTTTAGCAGATTATATAGTATACGACTTTGAACGACAACACCCACCACGCGCGCTCGTGGATTTTTTTAAATCAATGATAAAACCCGTAATTACTGTTTTTAACTTTATAGTTTTCCCTTACTTTAAGGGACGTGTTACAAAAAACACTTCTTTAAAACACTAAGTTTTACACACGATCCGTCTATTTAGAAAATTAGCGTGTTTGTAGCTACTCGTATATTATGCTTATACTATAAATATCTTGCATCTTTCTATGGAAATGTAATGGAGAAATCTTGTTCACATCCGGAGGAAGCTCAAACAAGTAGTAAAAGTAATTAAATAAAAATGATTTTAAACATCATAATGGCATAAATTTAGGAAACAAATATAATAAAAAAGAAAAATAAATTGTATCATATCTTGGCACACTTTATACTTAAGAAGCTTTAGCATTTTAAAGTAACGAAGACCGATACAAAACGACGCGAGCATTTCTTATTTTCTGCGAACTTAACCGTTTTCCAATAGAGTTCTCGTGTGATCATTTGTACGAGACACGAGTGTGTAGCGCTCTACAGAGATTCCTATTACTATTTATCTTCATTTTATACATGACATAGAACAAAGCTGATAAATATAGAATAAATAAAATAGTTGAGCATTCAATTTTTGCCACATCTATCTTTGACCAATAAATATTTATTGAATTTGTATAGACCTATTGCATTTTTTGGTTTTAGACTTTTCAATACAAGTGGACAGACGGATAGACAAAAGAAGACGCAAAAACAAACACCCTATGAATAATGTATGTGTCAAATTTAAAAAGTACAACTCTATATATCATGAACGCCGCCGTATCCCGCTACTGGCTACCTCATAAATTCTGCCTCACGTTCGACTGACGCGGCAATGTTTCACTGCCTAGATATTACACTCATATTTTTAACTATTTTCAACTTCAAAATTTTAATTTTGTGATAAGTATAAAGAAAAATATAATAAATAAAATGATCATTTTCTTAAACAAATAAGTAAAACAAACAAATGTATAGGGCTACTAAGTAGAAGACGTAAGACCAACAATAGATAGTCCAATTCAAAGGGAACTTTCATATATTGTCTGCTTCTATTTAAGTTGCTACGAAAACAAAAATGTATAATATTCAAATATGTATAGAAAACTCAAAAGTTTCGGTTTTTAGTACTATTTTCATACGTAAGCAACATTTCTATTCCACTACTAATAATAATTTTTTTTTAATAGTTATTTGTTTTTTTTCAGTTTCACGCAGTATCCCAGCAGCATGCACGTAGCAGGTTATTCAAAGCGATCCTAATGTTAAGACACTTCGTTCCCCTCTTTCTCACGAATTGGAGAGAATGCCTCTAGAAGCGTATTGATACCATAGCCAAGAAATGAAAATATTAAACATTTTATTTCCTCGAGTGGGAATCGAACTCAAAACTAATAACGTTTACAGTCAAACGCTTGTGACACTGCGCCACGACTGGCCTGTTTGTTTATAATAAATAATATATAATTTGTTCGTTTATTTCGAACACGTACATAAAGAACGACACCCGCCGCAATGAAAAGCGCTCTAATGTAAATGTGTCAAACACGTTAAGAGCTGCCACTAGCACTGACAGCGTGAGAACAGATAACGACTTTCACTCTTTCTGCCGCAATGCTACTTCAATAACATTAATAACCATAAATTGAAATGAGCGAATTCTAATAATGTCGGATATTAATTATTCTAAATATATTTTACCCGAATCCCACACAGCAGGGTCGACAGAGGGAACCTAGTGTTAAGACACTCCGTTCTCTATTAAGTGGAACTATTAGTCACGTTTACAATTACACGTAAAAAAAAACGATCTAAAAAGGCTAATAATCAAAGCTTATTATATAAAATGAATTTCATGACCAATATTTTCATTGAGTAGTATGTAAATGAGGGGCAAGTGTGCTCTCGGCCTCACGAGCGCGGGCCGGTTGCCGGGTTAGATAACGCGCTGGTAGCCGTGACGCAACCACCGTGTTGATATGTCATACTGTGACATATCATTGCCTTCAGCCAAGTTTCTATATCAACTAGTTATATATTGAGCCATCCAATTGATGAGGAATTTAAGTAATTAAAGTTTCTAAATCGAAGCCTTCGCTATCAAAGTTTCGAACGAAAGTCAATTTGATGGAAACTAAAAGTACTATACATATATCGTCTTTTGATACACACTTATATATACACATTTTTTATAGCTTCACGTCGTACCCCGCACACATCACGGTAGGCAGAGGGAACCTAGTATATACATGTGCTTATACATAAGGGTCATACAAAGGAAAACACCGAGAAAATGCCTGTTTGTTCAATAATTTTAATATAACAAGGCAAGATTGTTTTTATGTTTATATATAATACTTTGGTCATTAAAATGTCACGGCTCGGTGAGCTCCAAAGAGACGTCACCACAGAAGTGCCTGATGGTTCAGTGGCAGCGTCCACGCGCGACCTTGACCTCACTTTATTAAAGCTATCGACATTCGACAGTCGGTTTCAGGCGACGGGACGCGACGCTGCAGCAATGCACTCATATTATGTAATTGCAATACAATTAGTATATCAAGTACACCTACTAGAGTTAGAACTATTATTAAATCACTATAATATGAATTGTAAATAATCTAATACATGTGTAATAATGTAAGCTTATCGTCGTTTAATATAAACCTATTGTTTAAGGTCACCTCTTTATATCGTACAACGATCAATCAGGGAGCTCCAAAGGTCAACCAGTATCCTAGCCAAGTAAGCTTATATAAAACTTTTAAGAGCTTATATTGCAAGTAACGTGGAATCGAGAATACTAAAACTAGTAATAAAGTTCCTCGTAAAGTGCTCCGGCTGCATCGCTCGTGCCGCCTCGCCACTGACCACAGTAAAACAAAATTAAAACAAATAAAATATCGACTGTTGGACCTCCCCGACAGTCGCCTTGACATATTGCACATCGCGAGTGTGAATATTGTACTAGATATATTCAGTACATTCTTTACTACTTTGTAGCTAAACTTAATTCGAAAAAGTGTATGTAGGGGCCTCTTAAATTCAGCTTTTACAATTTTTGTTAAGAAACGATCATATATTTATTTTAAAAAAATGGTATAGCGACGGAACGTTGCGTTATATATACAATTATATAAAAAAGCAAGTTGCCGAAAGTACACGAGTATGTGAAACTTACATAATTTTCAAATCAAAACCAAAATTATATAAGAGCAAAAATATTTAACATATCTTGTTTCCAAGCAAACCAGTTATATTTTACAACAATATTTAATTTTTAACCAAAGTACTTTCCTGCAACCGGCCCCAATGCAATACAGTTTAAACATCTAGTTAAAATAAACTAATAAACAATTGAAAACTCACGATAGTCCCTTCGTACTCTTCGCCCCATTTAATCTAAATATTCACAATTATCTTATATACAATATACACTCAGTTACTATAGCCACTGAACATTTTCCCGCACCGTCTCACATAGTGTCTGTAGTACAGTGTCTCGAGTAGTGCCCGTGCGTGCGTAGTGCCGCAGCCCGCGATCGCCACTGACGTAAGATGCACGCTGCGACCGACGACATGCCGGCCACCACTGTACAGTGTACGGTGACTAAGTATATATAATAAATCATATTTTTGATGTCTGTTTGAATATCGTCTTTAGCAGACACCAGCGACTCTACCAGTAATGTCGACCAGACAATCTGCTTGTGCTCGGTACCAGACCGAGGCCAAAAACGAGGCGACGAGTACTGTGATAAACTTCTTCTCACGAAAATTATGAATTCAATTATTATTTAAGCTAAGAATGAACATTATATTTTTTTTTCAGAAATGAGACAAATTAATTTATATTAGTTAAGAACAAACATAACAACTTAAATGGCCAATGATCCAAATGTACGTACGTATATTTAATTTAAACTTCTTCGTTGTTTTTAACAAAGTTACGTGAACTTTCTGAAGCTCCTAGTACTCCGTACCTATACGTGACACGGTGGTGCCGGTGCCTCATCCCCCAATGCCTATCCACCGCCCACAACTAGATTAATAATTCTCATCGTGCGCTCTCATCAACTATTTCCGACCGACTTTCCACTGGAAATGCTTAACGTTGTTCCGGAAACATAATAGGAAAACTTCGCCAGGTTGCATTCTGTACCAGCCATACCTAAATATAGAGTACTATAATTAAACACATCATTTATTCGGTATCTTATATAAGAACCAAAGACTAAATACTAACTTTAATAAACTTTACATTCATTCTGATAAAACAAAAGCGAAGTCGAGTGAAAACTTTTATAAGACAAACTAACAAAGACAAAGTCTCGTGAAATGCTGTCGTGAGAAACATCCTCACAAAGTATCTCGGGGAAATCACAAACAATGGGAAGTTTACGAAGAATTTCAGTAATCTAATTAGCGATTATAATTTAATGATGCAATTGATAGCAATTACACTGGCGTTATAGCGCGTATCGTCTGTTGTCACCGCGTGTGGTCGTCGCCCGCAACGTGCACGTGCAACGCTCAACGCATACGCATCCATTTAAAGAGCCTAATATGTCTGTTATAAATAATAAAAAAATATAATAATAAAAATCTGTTATAATACACAATATTTTTTCAGCTTCACTCTGTATCCCGCATGTAACAGGGTATGCCGAGGAACCTTTCACTTCCCACTTCAGTTCCCACTTTCCGCCGAATTCTGGAGATGATGCGTGGCGGATCTCAACGCCGCGTTTACAGTGACACGACTGCGACACGACTGGCCTCTATATTGTTAATTATTGATTAAAATTGAAAATAATATTGTTTTGCAATTATTAAGAGAAATAGATCACTCGTCGTAATTTCCACTTTCCGCCAGTTTTAGTCTGCTAAATGCGTTTGCAGTGTTGCATATTATGTAGTAGTTGGCAGAGTAGGTTGCGATAACAAAAAACTATCAAACTTTGAATTATTCAAAACTTTACTTAAAATACCAGATTTAATGCTATTTGCTTTGAAAATGTGCAATTTGTCATGCGATTTAGTCTCATATAATTGCACAAATAATAATGACCATGACTGTTTATAATAAAATGATCGTACATTCGTTGATTCTGTGTTGCGGTAAGATTGGACTATTGACAAGGGATTTACCTGCGCGTATAAATTACAAAAAACAAGCTATATCATATTTTTCCTTGTCGAGCCACACGGTGCAACCTTGAAACATTTAGAAATTTGATAATCGGTAGTTATAATAATAATTATTAATAATTTAAATGATTTTATTTTTTGTGAAAATTAACAAGAATTTAAAATATTTATACTACATATACTAATTGCGCTTTTTCTTGTTTCTATAGGATTTTTTTGAAAAACCTCTTTTAGTACTCTCCTATACTCCCCAAGCAAAATATTTGACAAATAACAATACACAATTACCCATCAAGTAAAGAAACAATCAAGTTTTATTTGAAAACCTATTAGCATAATTTTAACTTGACATTTCCTAATAATTGAATATAAGGAAAATGTAGGTGAAAAACCACGCGGATGCTGAGAGCCTTATATGATCCGTCGCATCGGTGACGTCAGTTGGTAGGTGTGAGGCAAGTAGGCAATACGTAAATAATAAAATACACAGTAAAATTACTTCGCTAATCACCGACCTAGTTTTACAAAATAAAAAAAACCTACTTTTTACAAACTTAATCTATTTTCTGTTATATTTCAAATCAAATTAATATATTTAAAAATATAAATTAAACTAATCTGGTAAGACAGAGCGCGGTGTTAAATTCCGTTACTCAATACGCAATGTCTTCAATTTGAAAGGAAATAATAAAATCACTTAACCCTAGGTTCCCTCTGCTATGCTGTCTAGGATAGGCACTACGAGCCTATGTGCGTGATGCAAGAGAACTACAAGTAAAAAAATGAAGCACCTAATGCTATCATTCGTATGTGTCGAGATCATCAAATGATCATTTTCCTACCAAAGTCCGGCAGTAACAGAAAACCCAGATTAAATGTGTCGAGCGAGGCTTCAAACTGGTACAGTGTACGCAAACAGCGGGGAAGGCCCGCGGCCACTCCACCTAATATCAACTTGACATTGTTAGCGAGAGGCTTTACCGCGACCCTCCCCTCCCCTCCACCCGCGCCGTGACTCACACGCCGGTGGACAGTGTAAATAATTAACAAATAAACATTTCTGTATACATCCTATTTTGCTCTTTTGCTTTCTTTAGTTATGTTAAAATGGTAATTAACATTATAATTAAAGTTATTATACGTGTACTCGAAGTGTATATTTACACAAAAGCTGCTCCGTGACCAAGTTCCTTATTTACTTTTATTAATATAAAAATAAAATATTTAATAAAATATTAATATAATATAAATATAAACTTCACCTGGCAGAGCATTCCAGAGTTTTACTGTTTGGACAGTAAAAGAGTCTCCATAGCATTTAGTGTGACATGAGGGGATTTCTAGGAGGTTGTTGTTGCGGGAACGAAGGTGTTGGGAGTGGAGGGCGTTCGACCCCAAGAACTTAAACCGTTCTTTGAGGTACGAAGGAGTGACAGGGTGGTAAAGGATTGTGAAAAGGAGAGTGAGAGAGTGTAATTGTCGTCGGTCTTTTACAGTGAGCCATTTAAGCTGAGTACGGTATTGTGTTACGTGATCAAACTTTCGCAATCCAAAGATAAATCGGATTATAAGATTCTGCATCCGTTCAAGCTTATTTAGTAGTTGTTGAGATAAATCTAAGTAACACGAGTCGGCATAATCAAGTATAGGGAGAAGAAGAGTTTGAGCCAATGAGATTTTAGTCTTTAATGGTAGTAGGTTCTTCCATCTTCTCAAACTTCTTATAGCACAGAAGATCTTACGTTTATATATGTAAACCATTTAAAATCATTTTAACATCAAGGCCTTATATAAACTTATTTTATTTTTGTAACAACCCACGATGCGTTCTTCGATTATATCTACTTTAAGATTTATTATAAAAAATATGACATTTATCCTCATCATGTTACAGCAAGGTCGTATAGAAGTTTAGTAGTATAGTATTTATACTTTATATCCACTCCGTACAAGGCGGGTCGAGTACCGAGCGAGGCCCTACGTGGAGCTGGTGCAGAGCGGAGGCAGACGCTCTGACCTCGTTGCGGTCAACACGCGATCTCGCTTATATGTAATCTTAAATTAGGTATTTATGCTAATTTATATAATTATCCACATAAGCATAAATCTTGCAATCACTATTTGCATTATAAAGTAGAGACAGTTCAAGTAATATTGGGGAAATAAAAGCAGTAATTATTTTAATAAAATACAAGACAATGTTTGTATATATGTATGTATGTGTGTGTTTGATACCGGCATAATATCTCATCACTCTGTTTTCTCCACTTTCCATCTACAAAGTAGCGAACTTAGTAATGACACTACTCACTGTATTTTGAGGTAATTAAGAGAAAAATTATTAATTATTTCTCTTCCTCGAATGTGGAATCAAACCCACAACGTCACACGTGTGTGCTCCTGCGCCATGACAGGGCTCGACAATTAAAAAATAATGATAAAGGAAATATTCAAAAATAAGAAATATTCGGTATAATAATAAAAAAGAAAAAAATCTATTTCATTTAAGGCAAGCAACTATTCTATTTATACTTAAAAAAATCTTTGAAGTTCACTGCAAAAATTCTATTAAAGAAAATACATTTAACACAAATAGCAGAAATATTGTCGCGAGAGGGAAAGAGAAGGAATAATGAGTGTAGGGGGAAGAGGGAGGACTGCAATTGGCGCGGGAAGTGGAAACTAAAAGACGGAAGCATTGCGGTGTTTGTGTGTGGATACCGGCGTTATGAGAGGAGCGAAGTATTGAACTGTCGCCGTTGCTACATATTATGTTCTCGTTATGTTATGTCAACCGGAAAGGTAAGAAGATAGTGACTAGATATAAAATATTAAAACAATAACATACCAAAGTGTAAAAAGTTAAATCACATAAAACCACAGTTGATTATTATTAAATAACAATAAAATAAAAACAAAGTTGTAAAATAAAAAAGCCTTTACAATAAACGCGTCGGTATGATTCCCATTTGGGAGAATCATTTTCATTTCATCGTTCTTGTAACAAAACACGATGTTAAGTTCCACCACTTCACTAAACAAACGAAAATTGGATGGAATGTGAGGAACGGAGTGCCTTAACATAAGGTTCCCTCTTACCACGCAATAGCGTGAAGTTTAAAAAGTAGTATAATATCATCGCTTTCATCGCGTGTACACTGTGTGTGAAGGGTAAGGTCAAGGTCGCCGCGCCCCACGTACACTCATGAGGATACGCGGGAAACGATCAACGATCCACAATCGACGATTGTACCGAATATTTATAGTTGCGGTTTATTTATAAAAATATAAATCGGATATTTAGTTGTACAAAATACTTTTTTATCTAATATATGAAGCGATTGAAATAAAACAAACCCTAAATACTAAGGGAAGTTTGCCAAAATACAATAGTGACACTACTGCATTAACATCAGTTAAACAATTTCTGTGAAATCAGGGTGCACAAACGCACAGACAAACAGACGAAAACTTAAAAAAAATGTTTTGAGTTCCATTACATTGTTAAAAGTCCCACAATCAATTTTTCTCATATATCTTCTATGTACAAACAATGAGTGAAAAATAAATGATTATGAAAATTTAAATAATCGAATAAATATAATTCGTATAATATATTATACCACCAACTAGTTATTAATCTGCTCATTTATTTTTATAAATGTATTTAAATGTCATATAGACAAGACATCAAATGTATCTGTAATCTTTACACGTAAAGAACATTTGAATATGAAAAAGTTTCGCTAGCTTAATAATTCAAATACAAAATATTATTTATTCAAATAGACTTTTCAAACGTCATTTAAGCATGTCGCTAAACCGGTTGAAAATTTTTAAAATATATTTATTTAGCTCTGGTGTTTTCCCATAATGCTGTATGTACACTCACCTGCAGGTTTATTGTCGTCGTCGCGCGGCGCGGTCAGCTCGCACCGCGCGCCGTGCCAGCCCGCCGCGCACGTACATTTCGCACCGCTCGCCTTCACCGAGCACGTACCCTATAGCACACGCGGCCATATATCACATACGCAAAAACATAACTAAGTGCTTCCAACAGTATTGTAGCTAGGCATGGACAAGCATTAAAAGATATACATCTTTATTAAAGATGTATTAGCAAAAGTAGAAGGGTGCAGGCATTGGAAGCATAATTTAATTTATGAAACTCCGCCCACATGTAGATAAATTCAAGCCACGCCACTGGCTCCCAGAGTACTTATCCTACATTACACTACACTGGAAGGAAGCATGGAAAAACAGGCAGGAAGCTACTTACCCCGTTGAGGCAGTAATAGCGACAAGCGGCAGCGGCGCGCGGGCGGCACTCCGCACCCTCCGCGCCCGGCAAGCACTCCATGCAGTTTATTCCTGTGTAACATTTATCATAAAATAAAGAAATAGTTAATATTGTTTCAACATCCTCACCCTTTACTTTTATAGACATAACCTAGTAATAGGACACTTCCTTCTTTGCTCGAGAAGATTACAGTATGTAGGCTGGATTCTAGGACACCTGGATTTTAGACATATCGTTGTCGCATTATAGTGGGAAAATAATTATATCTCCAAATAGGAAGTGAACTCAGTAACGAGGCCGCTCCACTGGGCCTCTTTATAACATATGTAATTATTTATTACTTAAATATAACGTTTTTATAAGTGTTTAATTTACTTACCGGTGTACCCATTAGCACACACGCACTCTACGCGGTCCGAGAGACGGTGACACACCGTGTTATTTACACACCGCGCGCACTCTGATTTTGAACCTCCAGCGTTGATGCTGGTAGTGGTAGTGGTCGTAGTGGTAGTGGTGAAGTTTGAAGCGGTGGTAGCGGTGGGTGTGGTCACGTTCTTCTCGTCTAGTTTGATCTCGCAGCGCTCGCCGGTATACCGCGGGTAACATGTACACTACACGCCCAGATAAGTTATTTATTATCATAATGCAAAGTAGAGTAAGCAGGCGGAGTGGGGAACGGAAGTGTCTTAAAACTAGATTCCCAGGAACCTAGTGTGAAGACACTTCCGTTCCCCACTTTCCAAGAAATTTTACAAGTATTGCGTTCTGAGTAGCGGAACTCAACGCCGCGGTCCTCTTGTCACCAGAGCAAGGAAATGAAAATATTAAATATTTAATTTCTTCGATTGGTAATCGAACCCGGAACCCGTTGCGTTTACAGTCACACACTTGTGCCTCTGCGCCACGACTGGCCTCAGATATGTTATATTCAACAGATAATAACATAATATATGAATTTACTATTTAGTTTAAAAATAATATTAGTAGCTTTAATATAATTTTAGCCATCCTATTTAATGCAATCTATATTTCTTCACGTACAGCGTGTCCTCCATATTTATCGAGAGTCTAATATTTATGACTTGCCGTCCAATTTTCCAGCGTGTTGAGTGGTAGAACTCAATGTCGCACTTAGTCTTGTTACCAGCGCGAAGAATTAATTAATCCACAGAGGGGGAATTAAACCCGCAATAATTGTTTTTACAGCCGGAAAATATCAATGTGCCAGGACTGCGACAAATAATACGTACGTCTTATTTAGAATAAATAGTGTAATGTTGTACCTTGAGCGGAAGCAAATCCGCGTCACCGACGTGCCCGTGGTCGGTGGTATTGGTGGTGGCGAGGTGGCACCGGCCACGGTGATGGCAGTGCGTGGCGCAGCGGTAGTGCTCGCAGCGCGCACCTGCGTACTCGCCCGGGCACGCACACGCGCCCGCCACGCACGTGCCGGCGCCGCACGACCACGCGCACGTGCTCGAGGTGCTCGCCCCCGCTCCCGCGATCCCACCCGCGTCCTCTATCACTGGCGATATGACGCATTCTAGCTTCTCCTGATACATACATATTATATACAAAATAATTATACTAAGCTCTATGTATGTTATAGTGTCATTTTGAGAAATAGAAAATTTTAGTAAAACAAAAATCTTATTTTAACAAACAATATAAACCATATGTCAATACAATATTGTAACAAATATGATCCATGATTATACTGACATTATTGACGGTTGTTGGATCTATTCCATTGGAGTTGGAGTCGACTTGACTTGGTCGAAAACAGGTATTAAGTTATTATAACTGTAATATATTTAGATGAACGTAAAACGGTTATTCTGAAGAAGTTCCAGTTTTAAAATTTAACAAGTAATTACGTACATCGTGGCGATCGTCGGAGGGCACGAGACCGTCGGGGCAGCGACACGAGAGCCCGCCCGCGCCGCGCAGGCACAACGCACTCGCGTGACACGCATGCTGTGCCGCGCAAGGGTCCGACACTACGGGACAAACACATTAGTAACTCTAATTATTTGTTATTTTTATATGACTAAGTAACTATATAACCAAAATTCACATTTTTATTTTTATTAAACATTTGATTAAAAATTTAAATGTATATTAGCAGTGAATGCTTATTTTGAAACATTTAATGTACACAAGCATAATGTAGGTATAGCACTAACTATCCGTCAGGAACAAGAAGAGCGCAGGATGCAAAATCGCCACAGCTGACACGGACATGCGCTGCCTGGGCGGGGGCGGCGCGTGGAGCGGCGAGGGGGAGGCAGGGGTGAGGGGCGCACGCGGTCTGCGCGGTAGGGGCAGCAGGCCGCGCGCCGTCGCACACCACACCCACTCCTCCCACACCGCCATGCGCAAACACGCACGTGAGTTCACGCGCTGCCACTCCGAGCCCTCTGCCAAATAGTATATTAGTTAGTATATGTCGGTCGAAGTACAATGGTCTCTCTGGTAGTGGTCGGGCGCGTACCCTTGTTTGGCGGCAGGTGGGGCGCGGGCGATGACGACGCGTCGTGGCGAAACAGCAAGTGTGTGGCGCGGTCGGCACCGTCAAGCGCGACACTGTGCAGCGCGCCGTAGTAGGCGTCGAGCACATAGAGGCGCGCAGCCGGCGCGTGCAGCGCCAGCGCCGTGCTGCGCCGCGCACGCGCCCGCACCACCCAGCGGGCTTCACTGCCATCCAAATGCGCACGCATCACGCCACCCTGCGCGCCCCGCTCCGACCAGAAGATTTCGCTGCATACAAAGTGTTTTTGTCAGTACCACTTCAAATAAAACCACAGATTTAAGTACCTAGTCTATAAAAGCTTTATACAATTTTTAAAAAAATCGTCAAACTAACAGTTATTTTTTTTCGAACAAAATGACATTGAAAAAAAAGAAGAGAGGACAGAATGCAATGTCAGTGTGAATGGTAAGATATTAGAACAAGTGAATGAAGTGGAATACTTGGGAAGTATCCATCTCGAATCTTCCATCTCTACTAAACGTAGAGATGGAAGATACGAGATGGATGTGGAAAGGCGTATTGCTGCCGGTAACAGGGTTAACGGAGCCTTAGCTGCATTGATGAGATGACGAAACGTCAGCACAGCTGCACGTTTAGCCGTACACAAGACAGTATTGGTACCGACGTTGTTATATGGCAGTGAAACGTGGGTATTACAGAAGAAGAATGGAAAAAAGATTAATGCCGTCGAGATGCGATCTCTTCGTAGGATATGCGGAGTCAGCTTAGCTGATCGAATCTGCAATGAAGAGATACACAGAATGGCAGGGACTAGCGAGGATGAAGAAGAACGTGCGCAGCTGGTTTTGGCACGTCGAACGAATGTGTGATGAAAGAATGGCAAAAAATTCGTATAACTTGTACATCGTGTAACAAAAAAATCCTACGTCTAAACTGTTCCTCAACAGTTATTACACAACATACCTCTATATATTTTTTTCGAATTTTATAATAATACTAGCGGCCCGCCCGCGGCTTCGCCTGCGTGAACTACGTTATTAATTTCTGTCCATGAGTAACTACGTCCTATAAGTGACGTCCATGCAAAATTTGAGACTCCTAGCATTCGTAGTAACGAAGTTTCATACAAACTTTCAACCCCAAAAACAAACCCTTAGAAGTGAAATATTGCAAATTCCCGTCTTAGCGAGCACCTACGTCCTATAAATAACTCCTATGCAATTTCAGATTCCTAGCACATGTAGTTTCTGAGGTTTCGTGATGAGTGAGTGACCTTTCGATTTTATATATATAGATATCGAATCTACTTATATGATTGTAAAGTACCTCCAGAATTATATAGGATTTTTTGTCTTCCCAGAAATTCAAATTGCCTCTTTAAAATAATGAAGGATTGATTAATGTTACCCGGTTTGTATAGATATGATGACATCGTCGGGCTCGGCGCCACGCTGCCTCCACAGCGTGACGCGGCGGCGGCCGTCCAGCGCCGCAACGTGCAGCGTGCCCTCCACGCCGCCGCCTGGCGCGCCTGTCGACACGCTCGTCCAGTACACGCGCTCCGACACCGGGTCCACGGCCACGCCGCGCACTTCCCCGCCGCCCATCCCTTCCAGCAACGTCTCAGCCTGCGTGAGGTCGAGGCGCGCGGCGGGCAGCGGCGGTATCGCGGGCAGCAGCTCGGCGGGGCGCTTGGCGGCCGCGCGCGGCGGCAGGCGCAGGCGGCGCAGACGGCCGCGCGTGTCTCCCCACCATGCCCACCAGGCGCCGCCTGCGGGCGCGGCGCACACGCACGTGATGTCGGCGACCTCACCGTCCACGGCACTCTCGGGCGCGGGCGGCGCGTCGTGGTCGTGTTTGTGCAGCTCGCGCAGGCGCAGGACGCCGCGCGTGGCCAGCAGCACGAGCGCAGCGTCGCCGGCGGCGGCGCAGGCGGGCGCGCCGTCGGGCAGCGCGTGCTGGCGGTAGCCGGGCTCACACTTGCAGGTATGGTTGTGCGCGTGCTTGGGCAGGCAGCGCTGCGGGCACGTACGCCAGTTGCAGCCGCCCGTCGCCTCTGTGGTTACGACTGCTCACGTTAGTCACATCACTAGCCTTCGTCTACTTACGCATCATCTTTATAAGTTCTAACTCGTTCACGGTAGTTGTATATTGCAAATAAGTAAATATAATTTGTTCTGATTGCATAGATGTTTGTTTAGTAAATTAAATAAGATCATTTATTTTTAGCTATAAACAAGTGTAATTTGATGTAAAATTAACAAGTACAGTACCAGGCTCACAGGAGGTGGTGAGAGGTGCGCAGCGTCCGTCACCGCACAGCTGTTCGTCGGGCGTGCACGCGGAGTCTGCTCGGTTGCGACTGAGGCTGCCTGTCAGTCAATCAAATATTGAATGAATTGTAAAAAGGGTAAATTATTATTATATTGAAATTTTAAAACTTGCGTAAAATACCAAACAATAATAGATGTAAGATTCATACATATTAAGGGATTTTCATCGCTGGAATCTGAGCAATCATCGAAACCATCACACATCAATTGTGGTGGTATGCACGTGTTATCACCGCATCTGCAATAGTTATTTTCCTATTATCTTATATCTTAAATATATTTGTAAGATTTATTTTTGGAATAAAATATTTTGTTCTGAAAATACCTGATCATTGGAGGCGGGCACGCAGTGTGTGCGCAGAGCGCGGGAACCTCATCGGGTGGATCGTTGCAGTCGGCGCGCGCGTCGCAACGCCAAGCCGCCGGCGCGCACCTGCTGCCGCAGCGTAGACGCGCACCGCAATGCATGCCGGGGGCGGCAGCAGGCAGCACAGGAGTGACGGGTGCGGGCGTGGTCGGCGGCGCACACTGCGCCTCGTCTGATCCATCCTCGCAGTCCACCTCACCGTCGCACCACCACTCGCTGCGGACAGAGGGTGGCGGTCAGGAGGTGGAGGTCAGGGACGGTGCCAAGACAGGCACTAACACTATACTCACCCGCGTAGGCACTCGCCGGAGAGCTCGCACAGGCGCTGGGGCGGTTGGCAGGCGGCGGCACACCCACGCTCGTCCTCGCCGCCCGCGCACTCTGCGGCGCCGGAGCAACGCAGCGCCGCAGGCAAGCACTCGCCGTTGTCGCAGCGGAACTCGGATTCGGAGCAGGCGCGCGGCGCACATCCCCGCTCATCTTCGCCGCCTGCGCAGTCCTCCTCGAAGTCGCAGCGCCAGCGGCCCGGCACACAGCGGCCGTCAGCGCAGCGGAAGTATGTGGGATCGCAGGGAGCGCGCGCGTCACAGGCGGCCTCGTCCTCGCGCCCGGGACAGTCGGGTTCGCCGTCGCAAAGCCAGTCGCGCGGCAGGCAGCGGCCCGAGGCGCAGCGGAATTCTCCGGGCAGGCACGAGCGGTTGGCGCAGTGCGCACCCTCGTCGGAACCGTCGGCGCAGTCTGCGTCGGCGTCGCACAGCCACACACGCGGCACGCAGGCAGCGCCGCAGCGGTGGTGCGCGGGCGCGCAGGTGGGCGGCGGGCAGGCACGCTCGTCGTCGCCGGCGGGGCAGTCTGGCGCGCCGTCGCAGCGGGCGGCGAGGGGCACGCATCGCGCAGGGGCGGGCGGCGCAGGCGCGCACTTCCACTGCGAGGCGAGGCAGGTGAAGCGGTCACAGTCGCGCTCGTCGTCGCCGGCAGCGCAGTGGCGCGCGCCGTCGCAGATGTGCGCGGGGTGCAGGCAACGGCCGTCGGCGCACTGGAACTGTCCGGGCGCACAGCGGAAGGGCGGGCAGGTGGCGGGCTCGTCGGATGCGTCGCCACAGTCGTCCTGCGTGTCGCAGCGCCACCAGAAGGGAATGCACTTGAGGGAGGAGGCGCACACGAAGTGCGCGGAGGTACAGTTAGCGCGGCAGGAGCGGCCGTCGGACTCCAGCGCGAAGTGCTCGGGGCAGGTACAGCGCGCGCCAGCGCCGCCCCCGCGCTCCGTCTCCGGCGTCAACAGACACAGCCCCGAGCAGTTGAGCGCCTCGCACAGCGCCGTCAACTCTACGACAACATCCACATTGTCATAATAAACAACACATCAATAAGCAGCTATTACTATTACGATTATGAGGTACTCACTGGGCATAGGCGGCTGACGCGCAGGGTGCAGCACGCGCAGGTCCATGGGTTTGTGCACGGTGTGAACCTCGGTGCGACAACGATACGCGCCGCCGCTCGACAGCGGAACCACCTCTGACACCTTATATACATTTAAATATTTTTTTCAGTAATTAAGCCTTACTAAAGTCAATGTTAATGTTATATCTAGCAGGTTGACTGACAACGCGGTCAGTGCTGACCGACAGCATACTATCCCTGCACGCCAAGCAAGAATCACAGTTCTATCCAAATTCAAAGAAAATGTTTTGACATGAATACATTTATTCATTTGCTATCATACATTGATTTCTTCTTCTAAGTCTCTCAAAAACCAACTTAATTTGGAGTTATTAGTGGGCCAAGTGGGTTCATGAAGGGCTTTTAGTTTGATAGCAGATTGTATGAATTAATCGAAAATTCTCGAAAACCGCGGTCAGCACTGACAGACATGGCCTGAACGGGAAGATGTAGATTTTTCCTTGGCGTTGAACGTGTTAAGAAGAAAACTTATATTAAACGTTTGTTTATTTTCATGCATTTTTCAAGGAAGAGAGTACTTAGAATTAACAAATTTTTTTGCTTGTCTAATTTTATTTGTATTTATTTTAAATGAAAAGATATTTATTTTCCCATTAAAATTTAGATTGTTAAAAAAACTATTTCTTATAATCCACAACGTCACAATAAAAAGGGACATACGTTAAACTGAGGGTCTGGCACGCGACGGCACGAGTCCACGGCGCGCGTCTCCCAGTCCGTCCAGTACACGCGACCCTCCCACAGCGCCATCGCGAACACATGGTGCAGCCGCAGCCACGGCATGCGCTCGCGCGAGAACAGCACGCGCACGTGGCCGCCATCCAGGTCCGCCGCGGCAATGTAGTCCTCGCGCGCGTCCGCGAAGTACAGCTCACCCGACGCCGGCGACAGCGCCAGCGCGTTGGGCCAGCCCAGGCCCGCTAGCAGCACGCGCCGCGCGCTGCCGTCCATGCCAGCGCGGCCGATGTGCGCCGCCGCGCCCCAGTCTGACCAGTACAGCAGACCGGCGGCCGGCAGCAGCGCCAGCGCGCGCGGCTCGCCTAGTCCGCCGCGCACCAGCACGCGCCGATGACGCCCGTCCAGGCGCGCCACCTCCACCGTGTCCGTGCCCTTGTCACACCAGTACACGTTGCCGCCCACCCAGTCCACGGCCAGCCCGTCGGGGTTCTGCAGCGTAGCGCCGGCCACGAGGCGCGCCGTGTCACCCTCGTCCCGGCACTGGCGCCGGATGGACGAGCCGAGGCGCGTGACGTCGCTCCACAGCAAGCAGCCGCGTTCCCACAGCGCGTCTAGTGCCACTGCATTGGTGAGGTTGTGCACAAGTAGCGACGTGGCGGGCTCCGCGGCGTCCCCGGCCTCCCCGCGTAGTAGCGTGCGGCGGATGTAGTAGCGATTCGTGAATATCAGTGATGCGTTCACGGCTATTTAGACCATTTTATTTATTAAAATATTTAATTACGCAGCTTCGTTCGTTTTAAATAATTGTTATAGCCAACAAATTGAAAATAAAAAAAATATAATATATCATAAATAAACTTTCACAATTATAATATAAGTAGGACTAATAAGTAAATAATTCTTTTTTACAATATTATATATACGTACATGATATCGGCGCGCAACTTGAGCGATCTTCTAGTAATCTATATCCTTCCGCGCACGAACAGACGTAACTACCTAAAGTATTTCTGAAAAAATATATTGTTGGTAATATTATATTCATAGCAATGCGACACAAGTGGATGGAATTATCCGTATTCGCATTTATGATGGCGGACATTTATGCAGATACATATGTAGTTCAGGTTGCGACATGAAGGATGTGAAGCGGGCGGGTATGGCTCATTGGCCAAGAATGAATTATACAGGATAACACAATTTCAATAAAGAGATACAACGAATATGAACTTTCTAAAATCAATAATATCTGGTTAGAAGTAAAGCGGTCACCTGCAGTGTTGTTCACAGGGATGGTCTTCCTGGCACTCGTCGACGTCGCGGCAGGCGGTGCCGGCGCGCCGCCAGCCCGTGCGGCACCAGCACGCGCGCCCCACCGGCAGGTCCGAGCACACGTGCGCACACTCGCCGTTGTGCACCAAGCACTCATCAATATCTGCACACGACAGGGGGCACGTATATCAGTCATGTAACGAAAATTCATATCCGCATCGATATTTTTAAAAGCTTTTATTTAACTTGCAATGTATGTATGTTACAAACATACGCTTGTGCTTCTGCACCACGGCGGCCGTAATTTATGTTTATCATTTGTTATTAAAAAGTTTTTGAAAAATATATATTTACCAAAAAAATTTAAATATATATTTACCAAAAAAATATAAATCTATATTTACCAAATAAATTTAAGAGAAAAAACTATAACTAATGCGAGGGATAAGGGTTGCAACAGTACATACTGCAGTGCGATTCGTCGGAATAGTCCCCGCAGTTGTCGACGCCGTCGCAGAGCGCGGCGGGCGGTACGCACACGCCGTTGCGGCAGCGCCACGAGCCGCGCGCGCATATCCCCGCCGCCGCTCCCGCGGCGTCAGTTGCCGTCAACCCGAATGCAGATGAGTACGACGCTGCACCGACAAACAACTACATAAAATATTTGGTTATCTTTATATTTTACCTCGACATTTATATCTGTCATGTTTGTCTACATGGAACACATGAACTTGCAAGCGGGTAAATGGCATTAAAGCGTTAATAAAGCCTATGGGGATTTGCTAAACTTTGACAAGCACGATAACGAATGAATATAAATAATATTAGATATTAAAATGAAATAAATAGTAATTAACATCGTGCAGTATACCGCACAGCAGCGGGTCCTCGTCGGAGCCGGCGCCGCGACCACCGCCGTCCGTGCAGTGGTCGCGCCCGTCACACACCAATGCGGCGCCCACGCAACGCCCCCTGTCGACGTAGCTTGTATACTACTAAACTATTGTTTTTCAACATATTTATTCTACTTTTTAGATACGTTGAGAAACAATATTAGGTACATTTTAAATTGCATTCTTTTGTTAATTAAAAAAATCTGCTTCACGCTGTATACCGCGCACAGCGGGGTAGGCAAAAGGAACCTAATGTTAAGACACTCCGTTCCCCATATATATTAATTATTGCCTTTTTGTACAATTTAGTATTCAAGTACAACATGTACAATTTTAAATGTGTCTACGTAAATAAATATAGCACATTTTCTGTATTTAAAATAATTATGTATTTCAATCATTATAAACAATTTTAATCAATATATCAATATGATTTCAAATTAATAATAAAGTACAAATTTATTGAAGCAGGCAAAATTTTCCAATAACATTTGCTTGAATAAACTTTATCACACTACTAACTTGCAATAGACTGAGCCGGGTTCGCCGGCACACAGCAGCGACTCGAAGCTCGAGGTCGCGTTGGAAGCGGCGGGCGGCGCAGGAGTGACGGCGGGCGTAAAGGCGGCGCGCGGCGACGAGCAACCCGGCGGCTCGTCCGACCCGTCTTCGCAGTCCACGTCGCCGTCGCAGAACAAGCTCTGCGGGCGAGAGACGGCGGAGTGAGTGGTGGTGGTGACGGGGACACGCGGGACAGTGGACGCAGGGTGTCGGGGACTCACCGTATGCAGGCAGAGCGCGGTGGAGGCGCAGCGGAAGGCTGAAGACGCGCAGGCACAGCCGGCTTCGTCGTCGGCGCGCGGGCAGTCAGGCAAGCCGTCGCAGCGCGCGGACAGAGACACGCAGCGAGCGCCGCCCGCGCACGCGAACTGATCCGCCGAACACGTCGTTATGTTCCTGTGTCCTGCGACATCCTCATCGCGATAAGCTTATAAGTCATTTAATAGTTATTTGTTAACTATTGTTGTTGCTAATTGTTATTTATTAGTTATACGATAATGTTGAAATGTTTGTAGATGCAATAGTTGGTTGCAAGGCAAAAACAATGTTTATTCCATTTCCTGCGATGTTGTTGATGCTGCATGTTTCGATTCTCTTAAAATCTATATGGTGCAACCGTACATTCTTCACTATTTTATTTTGGCAAGCTTCCTTAATAACATTCAATATGATGATGATATGATTAATTAGCACAATATTCACACAACATGTATGATAAATGTAATCAACAAAATATGTGATACACACCGCAGTGCTCGGTCTCGTCGGAGCCGTCGCTGCAGTCGACGCGGCCGTCGCAGCGCCACGCCAGGGGCACACACTCCACCGCGCCGTCACCACCGCACTGGAACTGCTCCGCGCTGCAGCCCAGCAGCGGCTCATCGAAGGCGGCCCCGCCCTGCGTGTTGAGGGTGGTGGATCCGAGGGGGGGCGCGGGGCAGTCGGCCTCGTCACTAGCGTCGGGGCAGTCGGCTCGCCCGTCACAGCGCTGGTCGGGCGCGTAGCACAAGGGCGCGGTGGCGCAAGGGCGTGCGGCGGGCGCGATGCAAGAGGCGGCGGGGCAGTCGGCCTCGTCGGACCCGTCGGGGCACTGCGCCGCCCCGTCGCAGCGCGCCGAGATATCTACGCACGTGCTGTCGTTGCATCTGCGCATACATGTTCAGTCTTGGTACCGAATAAAACTATTTAGATGGGATTTCACGACTACACGTACTGCACTCAGCACTGTATTGAATGATACTTTCCCTGACTTCCGTACTGGACGAATGTGAGAACAAGTACAGCTCGCCCGACAACGGCGGCAGCGCCAGCGCGTTAGTCCTCTTAATAGAGTCGAGTATAGTATATTATAGTATAAAATATACTATATAATTAGTAAAATGTATTGAGACTCCGTTTTCGCCGAATAAGTGTTACCAGAGCGAGGAAATGGAAATATTGGGGTCACCATCGCCTACAGTAAAAGGTTACGGACTGAATAACTGTAGTCTTATTTAATGTACGAAACATTTATTTTATAAGCATTTTTTAAAATATTTATATACTTGTAGCTAGTAGGAGGGCAATCACATTCCGCCTCATCAGAGCCGTCGTCACAGTCTACTAGACCGTCGCAGATGTTGGTGGCTGACACGCAGCGCCCTCCTGCGCCGCATCCCCACGCGTCTGCCGGACACACACGTGACGCTGTCGACACAGAAGGGGGATACTTTACTATGTACGGTCAGCACGCTGGGAGGTGCGAAGGCAGAAGAGCAGTGATACTCACTGCAGTAGTAGAGGTCCTCGTCGCTGGCGTCGAGGTCGGAGCTGCAGTGCGGCACGCCATCGCACACTAGGTGCTCCGGCACGCACGCGCCTTCAGCGCACGCAAATTGTCCTGCCGAACACTCGCTCCCAGCCGCCGCGCACGCGCGCCCGTCGCGTGCTAGCACACGGCCAGCGCTGCACGAACACGTTGCGTGCCCACGCGCATCTACTGCGCACGTCTCCGCACAGCCTCCATTGTCGATAGCGCAAGGGTCGGCGGCGCAGACCTGGCGCTCGGGCGCTACTAGTACAAGCGCGCAGGGGCGCGGCACGTCGGCACGCAGCACGCGCACGGTACCACCGCCGCGTGCTGCCGCGAACACCCCGCGCGCCACCCAGTCCGTCCACGCCACCCAGCCGCGGCCCGCTACCACGGCGAAGGGGTGGTCAGCGCGCGCGCGCACCACCACGCGTCGGTGCGAGCCGTCGTAGCGCGCACACTCCACCCTGTCGAGCCGCGCATCGGCCCAGTACAGCAGGCGCGCCTCGTGCTCGAGGGCAAGCCCATTGGGCATGAGGATGTCCTTGCTCACTATAGTCTGTCGGGCGCGGCCGTCGACGCGTGCACGTTGCACGGCGGGGCGCGAGGAGTTCCAGTTTGTCCAGTAGAGGCGCCGCTCGCAGGGGTCGTAGTCGAGGCCGCGCGGGCGGTCCCCGGCGCGTAGCAGCAGCGCGGTGCGCACAAGGCGCGCGCGTGTATGCGGCGCAGCGCGCAACAGCGCGGGCAGGACGGCCGCGCGCAGTGCTGGCGGCGCCGTGCTCGTCCAGTACAGCGTGCGCGTCGCCTCCGCGAAAACCATACCCTCCACCGACCCCGCCTCTGCACATGTGTATATAATAGCATATGAGTATGGAGTGTGTGAGTTGATGAGGGCGTAAGTGCGATGTGGATGTACTCACGCGGCAGCAACACGCAGTGTTGGGACCCGTTGAAGTGTACGGCGTGTATGGCGGCTCGCTGTATGTCGGAGTAGAACAGCGTTGCCGTGGAGTACTCGTAGGCCAGCGCGATGGCGTTGCGCAACAGCGTCCTGATGGCCAACCAATATACCAACAATTAATCATGTCACTAGTAGGTACTGGTGTCAATATACATGTGGGTAAAATATTTCAAACCTATACCTGATGGAAATCGTGAAATGGAAAATATGAGGTATCTTGATACCTTGATACATGTTTATTCATACCCGTATTTCGTGTGACGCAGTTACGCATAGATACCAATAACGTAAACACTTACTACTACAAATTCAAATTCAAATTCAAAATTTTCTTTATTCAAATAAACTTTATAAGCACTTTTGAATCGTCGAATACAAAAATACTAATAAAAGTTAAACAACTTTGAACTTTATCGCCAATTCCTAGGACTCTATTTCGGAATGAGGCGTGTGCGGCGGTGTCTCTTTGATAAGTTTATGACTGCGTGCGTCGTCCTTAACAAATGGCATTTTTTTACAATTATATAATTTTATTATTTATTTTGTTTGAAAAAAAAAATTTTCATTTTTGGAAAAAAAAATATATAAAATATAATAAAACGAATAATTTTTTGCTGCTTGTTTTTTTTATAAGAGCCAAAAGAAAATAGTTAATTTTCAGTATTACAATAATATAACGTTCCACTACAACATTAAACATATATCAAAATTTAAAAATAGGCAATTTTCCTAATTTCTAGCGCTGTAAAGAATCATTATGTTATATAAGAAAATAACGTTACTTATTCTCTATCGGTGGATACGGCGAGTTGAGATCTTTTTGGTCGTCGAGGTTGATGCTGTCAATGGCTGTCACCCGCGTGTACATCAGGAAGCTCGTGGACGCTGCAACGTACAAAGGTATTTGTTCGATGCAATTAACAAAACAATCATTAAAATAAAGATGAAGTGGCAGTATGTCACTTAATAAGTGCGCTCCTTTTACGGGAGCAGTAGCAGGGCAAAATATTTCAAAAACTCATACCTAACCTACCTCTTAGGCCGTCGTGGCGCAGCGGCACAAGGTGTGACTGTAATGCGATGGTTGTGGGTTCGATCCCCACTCGAGGAAGTGAAATATTTATTTTCATTTCTTCCCTCTGGTGTCGAGGCTAAAGAGCGGCGTTGAGTTCCGTGACTCAACACGCAATGCCTCCAAAATCGGCGGTATAGTAGTTAAATCTATGGTTTCCATTTAGTGGTGAAGGTAAAAAGAAAAACACTGAATATGGGAATTTATTTTTTTGAAATAATTTGTATCTATTTACACACGCTTACCGTTATCACCTATAATTAAGGCGGCACTTTGTTATTAGTTTTGAAACATTTTTTTCTTTAAAATTAAAATGATTATATCAATTAATGATTAGCAATAAAGCAATTTTAAAATATAATATGAAGTAGCGTTGTTAGTCAATACATACGTGTGCAGGAGCGTCCGTCGGGCGCCAAGTCACCGTGCGGGCACACGCAGCGCGCACCGCCCACACTCCACAGGCACAACGCCTCGCAGCCGCCACCCGCCCCCGCCACCGCCGCCCCCGTCACCGCACACGGATGCGGCGTCCCGCCCGCGTGAGTCGCCGCCGACCAAATCTGACCGCAGAGGCATGTTATAGGGAAACTTTAATATTTCACTCATTTCTTAGGAAAAGTTAGTTTTTTTCATGTTTTATTATTATATTAATAATAGTTTTTTTTTTTGTTTAAAGTCTTAATACAATATAACTTAATCTCATCTGAGCTTCACACTGTATTCTGGACATTTCGTATACCACTTTGCGCCCAATTCTCAGCATTAGCAGCAGCACATGTTAAGTGGCGGAACTCAACGTTGCGATTTAACTCATTACCTGACCCAGGAATTGAAAATATTAAATATTTTATTCCCCCGAGTTGGAATCAAATCCACAAGCGTCGTCCCGTACACATGAACAGCAAAGAACGGACGCTATATTCACTTCAAAATAAACAAAATACACTGAAACTTAAATTTAAATATTGAACCTGAATCTTTCTATCCCCCGTACCCAAAACTCAAAGACGTGAAAAAATAATTAAAATAAACGTTACCACTAAATCCTTGAGACTGTCCCCGAGGTTGTCAGCCAGTATTGTGTAGTCAGTCATGTTTGAGATGGACGCGCTCGCCACGCTGCCCTGGTTCAACGCCCTGATAATAATATCAAAATCTGATACTGACTAGTTGCTAACTTATACTGATATAGTACATATTATTCATTAAGTAAAAATACAACAATGAGCACGCCCGGTTACTATTATGTCATATTGTATAATACGTTACGTCATAACGAAGCTAGGCAATGTGCGAAGCAACTAAGAATATTGGTAGTTTGATATAATAATTGATCACTTTCACAAAGTCCATCTTAATGTGCTCGTCGACTATGTACTAAGGAGGTTAAGTTAGAATATCTGAACTGCGTTCACTCGGGAAGAAAATAATAAAAAGTAAAAGAATTTCCAAAATCAATTAGTTGCAGCCTTCTACAGCTAAGTTCAGGGCGGTCACGACTTGTTTTTAGAAGTTTTATTTAGTTTGTGTCGTTACACACGGTGGGTGGGTGCGGCCATACTCACGTGTCGAGCCAGTACAGGCGGTGGCGGTGAACGGCGAGTGCGACCACGTGGCGCATCGGTGCGCCCGCCGCCACAAGGGAGCGTCCCGCCCCGTCGTAGCGCATCCGCCAAACGCTCGCCGACGCCACCTCCGCCCAGTACACGTGCTGCTCCTGGTACACAGTAAACATACATATATGAAATATACTAGGTACACATGGTAATACTTAGAATGACTATTAAAATGGTAAAAAAAAATATAAAAGACAAAATTTAAAATATAAAAAAAAAATAACAAAAACAAAATAATAGATAAAAACTTATAAGAAAAACTGTGCTTCTATTCATAAATATACAAAGTTTTTTACTTTCTTTGACAAATTCTTTTGTACTATTTTGATAAGAGAAAATAAAATGTAGAAAAAGTTATACTTTTTTAAAGAAGAAAGAATTTATTGTTTATTTGTAGACAACAAACCTTCAGATCTAACGCGATATCAGCGATGGCGCTTCCATTGTAGAGCAGCTCTACGTCAGTGAGATCGAGGCGCGCGCGCTGCAGCCACCCGCCGCCCGCTAGGAACAGCCACCCGGCTTGCGCGTCCAGCGCCAGCGCCGACACGGCCAGTGGCGCCGTATCCGCCGCCACGTAGCGCGCCGCGCCGTCCGCGCGCGCCGCTACCACCAGCCGCCGCGCCGCATCGCTCCAGTACACCACGCCCGCGCGCGCGTCCACCGCCAGCGCCGCCACTGTGTCCGCGCCACTGCCCGCGCCCGCCGCCGCCTGCGCCGCTACGCGCGCTCTTCCCGAACCCGAGCGCCGCGCGCGCCATACCGTGCCCGCTTCCGGGTCCGCCCAGTACACCCACGCGGCGCCGGCCGCGTCTACCACATAGTCAACAGCGCCCGCGCTCGCTACGCGCGGCAGCGGCGGCATGGCCTCGCGGCCGCCGTCCAGCTCGAGTGCGCGCACCTCCCAGCCGCGCGAGTACACGAGCACGTCATCGAGGGGCTCGCAGCGCGCGCCACCGTCGAGAGCACGGTGGCCGGGCGCGCAGCGACACGTGCCGCCCGGCAAGCACAGGTGCGCACAGGGCGGACGGCGCGCGGCGCATGCCGAGGCGGGCGAGGCGCGCGCGGCGTCGTAGCGCGCGAGGGCGAGCACGGCGGCAGTATCATTGCACAGGGCACGTGCGGCGCGGCAGCGCGGGGGGCGGCAGGCACGCAGTGTGGCGTCAGAGGCGTCGGCCCACAGCAGCTCGCCGTCGTACACCTCGAGGGCGGTGGGCCGCGCACCCATTCTGAGCTCCACCTGCGAATTATTACTAGCATTCAACTTTTGTGAGGCTAGTCCGAGTGGCGATTGAATTTACAATACACTGTTGTGCCCCTACGCCACTATGGGACAGAAGTACAGATTATACATTATAGTAATTAAGTATTTTTGATGGAACAATTTATTTTTACTTTATAACTGTTTCGGATTGTAACTTAATACACTATTAAAATATGTAGTATATGTCCTACATATTTTTAAGTGTCAATTATACTTACAACAAAGGCTTTCTCAGTTTTTAAATCGATGTATTGTATCGTGGCGGAGCCTTCGTTGACCCAGTAAAGACGGTTGCCTTCCTCGTCAACCCGCATGCCTAAAATTTAAAAAATAAAAATCAGCTTCACGCTGTATCCCGTACACAGCAGGGTAGGCCTAGCGAACCAGAAAGAAAAGCGAAAAAAAAGTCAACCTGATAAAGGTAGCATTTGCACTGCAGAAGGAACTAATAGGCTAAGGATAGTGTAAAATTAACAGTATAAACGAACGAGACATAATGCTAAGCATTAACTATTTCGTAGATTAGTACTCACTAGTGGCACGCGACAGATGCGCGTCCGCAGTGGAGTTCAGCAGCTCTTTGCGGTCACTGCCGTCGGCAGCCGCCTGCTCCACGCGCTCCACGCCACCACCGTCACCGGCGCGCATCGCCCAGTACAGGCGCGCGGCGCGCTCGTGCACCACCAGTGTCTGCAGCGCCGCCGCGCCCGCCAACAGCGGCACCGCGCATTCCCCGCGCAGCCCGCTCGCCGCCAGCGCGCCGCGCGACACATAATACAGCACGCGCGCGCCCGCCGCCAGCGCGAGCGCGCGCGGGCCCTCCACGCCGCTGTCCGCCACCGTCGACACCTCGCCTGTGCGCACGTCCGCGCGCTTTATCTCGTTGCTCTGCGGACACACAGGTACGTCACACACACGTCAAGTCACCTCACGTGACAGGCGGGACCGGGAGCACTCACGTCTGCGTCAGCCCAGAAGATGGCGTGCTCGTCGGGCAGGCACTGCAGTGCGACCGGCGTAGCTAGATGCGCGCCGGACAGCGCGGGCAGCGTGTGCAAGTGCGGCTGCGCCGGCGACAGTCCGCGGATACCGCCCGCCACACTCACCACGATGGCTTGCTCGTACACTGTACACGCGAATATATAAATAAATACGTGATTCACAATATTATATTCTCTCAGTTCAGTATTTTTTTCATTAATTAAACTATAGAATTATTCAAATTATCGTAATAAATATAAAAACTCAATAAGCTTTCATTTAAACCCGTAGTCGAGGTCAGTCGTGGCGCAGGGGCAAACGCATTACCTCCAGATTTCGGCGGAAAATCGGGAACGGGGTGTGTTAACATTAGGATCCTTATGCCTACCCTGCTGTGTGCGGAATACAGCGTGAAGCTGATAAATAAACTTGTAAATAAAACTAAACGTTATCATAGTAGTAAGTTTACCCTCGCAGGTGCGTTTGTCATCTGTAAGACGCATGAGGTGTGGGCACGCGCATACGCGCCGCCCGGGCGCGTCTATAAGGCACAGATGCGAGCAGCCTCCGCCCGCAACGGCGCAAGGATTGTCAGCGGGCGGCTGCAGGCTAGGATGCACCACCTTAACGTCAAAGGGCTGTGAGAGCGTCTTCTGCACGTAGATCACGTCGGAGCCGTTCCACTTGTTGGCGCGCAGCACGGCGTCGGCGCGCCAGTCCGTCCAGTAAACGTGCGACTCGAACAGCGCCACCGCGAAGGGGTGTGCCAGCGCGGCGTGCGCGCGCAGCACCACGCGTCGCGCGCCACCATCGTAGTCGGCTGCGTGCACGGCGTCAGCGCGCGCGTCCACCCAGTACACGCGGCGCGCGACCAGGTCCAGCGCCAGGCCGTTGGGCAGCGCGCCGGCCGCAAGCACGCGCCGTTTCCGCCCCGCCAGCGACGCACACTCGATGCGCGGCGCGCGCGCGTCCCAGTCGCTCCAGAACAGCAGGCCAGCGGCGGGGTCGAGCGCGAGAGCGCGCGGCGCTCCCAGCCCGCCGGCCACCAGCGCGCGGCGGTGACGGCCCTCAGCCGTGGCCACTTCAATCTGTGGCACATCGGCCGCCACCCAGTACAGGTTGCTGGCCACCCAGTCCACCGCCAGTCCCTCTGCCGACGTCAGTCCTCGCTGCACCATCACTTCGATGCCACTTATTACTGACAATACAATATGATCAATGTAGATAAATATAAAATAATTTAACCACTCCCGTGTGTTTTCAATCATGGTTTATAATTATTTTAATAAGTATTCTACACACTGAAGTGAAAACTGTTCTGCGTGTAATACTTTACTACTGTGCTCATAAGTGCTGTAATACTTTACTACTGTGCATCATCATCATCATCATCGTACTAAGCATATTTCTTGTTGTTCTAATCTCTTAACTTTCACGTTAATATTGCATTCTATCGTTATTATTATTATTATTCATACCCAGTCAGTTTTTAGTTTTCCTCTCCTCAATCATACGACTAAATATTACAAAAAATATATACATTGTTAAAGTAATAACAGATATATAGAACAATATCGCAGGCTCACCGTCACCAAGCAGCGTGCCGCGGTAGATGGCGTCGTCGAGCACGTCGATCCAGTACACGTGCACGGCGGCGGGGGTAGCGCGAGGGGCGGGTGCGCGCCTCCACGCCAGCGCGATGGTGTTACGCAGCGACGACACAAGCGCGCGTGATGTGTGCCGTTCGTCGGCGAGGTCCACGGCGCGCAGCTCGTGGCGCGTACTGTACACCAGCAACGGGCGCTCGGGGGCCGTGCTCTTGCACGTGAACGCGTCCCCTGCGAGACGGTAGCCGGCCAGGCACGTGCAGCGCGCGCGCCCCTTGTGCTCCGTGCAGGTTTGGCTGCATACGCCCCACTCGGCACACGCCTGCTCGCTCGTCCCGCAAGAGTACCCGTCGCTCTGCAGGCGCAGGGGCGCGGGGCAAGTGCAGGCGGGCCCACGCGGCGTTGCGTGGCACGTGTGCGAGCACGCCGCCACTGCGCACATCGGCTCACCTGAATATTTAAAAGGACACTCGTAACTGTATACTGTAACTGTATTGTTAATTAATCATAGTTATGCTATCGTTAATAAGTGACGCATTGTACCAGGTAAATATTAACGTTGTTACTTTAGCTAAAAAAAATTTTCTACAACGCTACCGCATCGGTCGGCCTCGTCGGCTCCATCGGCGCAGTCCTGCACATCGTCGCACAGCTGTTGCAGCGGCACGCAGCGGGTGCCGTTGTCGCAGCGCAGCGCGGGCGCCGCGCACTCTTCCACACTAGCCTCAGTTTCAATCTGTGTTCTCTCCGCGTCGGTGGTGGTGGTGGTGACGGCGGGTGGGACGGTGGTGTTGGTAGAAGCGCAGGCCGCCTCGTCCGACCCGTCGAGGCAGTCCACGTGCGAGTCGCACCGGAACTCCTGCAAGCAGTCAAGGGACGTCAAGCACATGGTCGCGTGTGTCGCGGGGGCGCGGCGCCGGACACTCACCATGCGTATGCACTCGCCGTTGTCGCATTGGTACTCGTGGTCCTCGCAGAGGCGCGCGTCGCGCCCGGCTAAAGGGCAGTTGGCCTCGTCGTCGGCGCCGGGGCAGTCAGCGCGGCCGTCGCACAGGTAGGCGGCGGGGAGACAGGCGCCGGCGGCGCATCGAAAGGCGGGGGGCGCACAGGGCGCGGGTGGCGGGCAGTCGGCCTCGTCGGAGAGGTCGCGCGCGCCGCAGTCGGGCGCGCCATCGCAGCGCCAGGCGGCAGGCAGGCACCGGCGCGAGCGCGCGCACGTGAACATGGCGGGTGCGCAGGCAGTGCGCTGGCAGGCTCGCGGCGTCTCGTCCGCGCCGTCTGAGCAATCTGCCGACGCCCTACTTGTTAGCCTCTTACTCTAACATTGAAATAGATGACATTTCTTTGACTGACCTTTCAGACCGTCGCAGATCCAACTCTTTGGAATACAACGATTAGCATCACACTGCATAAACTGCTCCTCATTGCAAGTCGCGTTCGCTAAAACGAGTAAAATAATAAAGTCATAAGTATTATAATATTTTTTAAGAGTTTACATAATTGGACATTATGTTCCGTCATTACATTGCGGCACAATAAGATATAGATATATATTAAACAAATAAGCTACTAATATTTTTAGTGCCAAATGTGGGTTGAATCACTTACAAGTTATATTCACTAACTAAGAAAAAATCTAAGTTATTGAAGAAAATGTTATTCTTAAGTACCACAAGGTCCAGTGGGCGAAGTATCCTCATCGGAGCCGTCGGCGCAGTCGGCGTCACCGTCACACAAGAATGATGAATCGATGCATCGTCTAAATAGTACATAATATTATGTAAAAAATATTCGACAAAAGTTTTTATGTCAGACAGATTGATGTACTTTAGTTAAAAAACCGGACAAGCGCAGGTCGGGTCGCGGTCAAACAATTACTATCTGTAGATGCTAGTTGCTACATTTAACAGTGTCGAAATACGCATTTTTTGCGATAAAAACGGCCATATCTTTTCCATTCGTTCCTTAGATAAAGGGTCTTGACAGAAAGACAGACGGACAACAGGGTGATCTTATAAGGGTTCTTTTTTTCTTTAAAAAGTACGAAACCCTAAAAATTACATTTGCTTTTATAAAATGATTGCACTGAAATAATGGCAAGATGTTGTTTCTCTTGGTTTGGGCCGTACCCACTAGAGAATAGTTTAGTACTCACGTCGTAGTCACTCCTCCTTGCCCACAGTGGAACTGCTTGGCGGCGCAGGGCGCGCCGTCCCCATCGCCCACGCCACCCGCCGCCACGCAGCGCCGCTCGCCCGGCGCCGTGGGCAGGCACAGCCACGGGCAGCCGCCGTTCTGGTACGAGCAAGCATTCTCCCCTATAACGAGAGCGAGTATGAAATAGGTGGTGGTGGTCTACAGTAGTCTGTAATAGGCGTGTCGTACCGGTGCGCTCGGCGGCGGACACGAGGCGGATGTCGTAGAGAGGCGGTGACAACTCGCGCAGCGTGTCCAGCGAACCGTTGGCGTGCCGACGGCGCACATGCCCCGTGCCGTGCTCGCTCCATATCACCCAATCTAACAAATACAGATTTATTATAAGTATAAGTATAGATATGGGATTACTATATATTCGTAGGTGCCGGTGCCGAGGTGGATTTTTTCATGAATCGATTTTGATAAAACAAACTTTCAATTTTAAGTTAAAACGGTGAAAGTTTTAAGTAAATCGGTTCAGTACTTTCGAAGATATATCAACTCGATTTCTCCAAGCGTTCCTGAGATAAAGGCAAAGACAGCCGGATGGACAAAAAATTATCTTATAAGGGTTTTTTTTCCCCTTAAAAGCTACAGAACCCTAAAAACTTAGGTATTGACTGCTAAACCTACTATTCAATTTTTTTCCGCCCCCGCATCGTCCTTTCACCTCCACCTCGTCCCCGAAGCATGAAAATATGTCAAATTATACCCTCAAATAATAAAATAATAATGGCGGGACAAAAATGACCCAGCGGCAGTTCTAGGTAAATCTATTTTTTTTTTTCAAAAAGTATGACTGCTATATAATAATTTATATTTTTAATTAAATAAAGGTGTAAAATTGGTAATAGTCAAAAAGTTTCATCTACATACATTAACAAACAAAAAAGTTATAAACAATCAACCTTGCTTTTGGGACAAAAATGGGACGGCGGCGCTTCTAGTGTTAAGATAATGTGAAAATTAATTAAACCCTAATGCAACCCGCATTTTCGTAGTTTCAATAAGGATTTCCAATTGTTTTAGACAGCAAGGATTTTTCAGTAGGTACCGTAATTTTAAATCTGTGTACTAATCTTTTCAAGTACTTATTAAAATATATTTAAATGACTATTTTTAAACGGAAGAAATTATAAACAAAAACCTACCTACTAATGACTACTACAAAAAATATGAAACCAAATATATGGCGCTGAAATAATACATTCAACTCCAATTATCCAATACGTGCAAACGCATCTAAATCTTCGTTGCTATAAAGGCAGGCGGATTTTTTTTTCGAGCTTGTGGTTAATGCTGAAGAGGGTATTCTGTCCCTGATGAAAAGCAAGCACTACGTGGCTGCCTGTGAGGAAAATTAAATAGAATGCATCGGCCAGGAATCGAACCCGGGCCGCCCGCGTGGCAGGCGAGCATTCTACCACTGAACCACCGATGCGTGTAGGGCAGGCGGGCGCGGCGGACGCATGGCGAGTGGCGAGCCGTTTCGCAGCAAGGATTTTTTGATATTGTAACAACTTCTAAAGTACTTATTGAAATGAAAAACAGTAAAAGACAGTTTTGATCTACATTAAATGGCCAGCGTAATTAATATACTTATTTATATGCTGAGAGTAAGGGATAAGTAAACTTGAGTAACATACAGCTGATGTGTCAACGCACTATTCGCAATTTCGAAATAGCGTAAAAAGAAAATTTTATCTTCGTTTAACGTAAAAAATTAATAAAGTATTTTAAAGGATAAAGATTAATACCATTATGGAAAAATATGACTCACAATAAAAAATATATTGAAATTATTATTTTTAGACAGAAAAATGATCACTACACGTTATTCTTAAAAGATACGAATATGCCGTCACGGACTTTCTTGTAGATCTTATTAAGAGGAATAATACTCCAGTACATTATTTTCATGTAGTACTTACCATTAAAGCAGCGCATGCGCGAAAGTGTCTCAACGGGTAGGACTTTATACACATTTATCGTATTTATGTTAATTTACATAAGAATATACAAATAATAAACTATATATAAACCTTCTATGAAAAATACTCGACCTAATGTTGAAAACCGTATCAAAATCCGTTGGGTGGTTTAGAAGAAGAAGAGTTAGAAACAACAGACAGACACGAAAAGCGACTTTGTTTTATAAGATATAGGATAGGATAGGATATAAGATGTGGCATATTCACCTTCGTACACTGCAAGGCCGTAAGGTTTAGACAGGGGAGTGTCAGCAGAGTTCCGGAGCAGCAGCTCGCGCTCGCTGCCGGGGGCAATGTCGCCGGACTGCGTCACCAGGATGCGCTCGATTTTGTTGAGATATACATCACACCTATACAAATTTGCTAAATGTTATCATCATAGATGAAAATTTTCATTTTAATTATAAAAAGGAGTTACGCGCGAGCTACCAGTAGAGGTATCTCGTCTGCAAGTCGATGACGAGTCCGTTGGGCCAGTGCAGGTCTTCATGCAGCAGCGTGCGGCGCCGCGACGCGTCCATGGCGGCCGCTTCAATGCGGGCGCCGCTTGCCCCCGCGCCGCCGCCCACGCCCGCCCACACCGACCAGAACATCACACTGCGAACAGAACACTTCGTGTCGATCACAATGTATTGTGTACTGTGGTACAAGCAGTGACGAGTGTAAAATGAGGCGTACCCGTTGGCAGGATCCAGTGCGAGTGCACGCGGGTGGAAGTGCGGCTCGCTTACGAGCACGCGGTGCGCGGGGCTGTGTATTCCCGCCACGCTCAGCCGTCCCAGCGCGTCGTCCGTCCAGTACACGTTGTGGCCTACGACACAACACTACTTTACTTTCTTTATTCTCAACACAGAATACAGATTACATTTTTACGTGGGGAAGGACAAGGAATTAAATATATAAATAATTAAGAAAGTGTGGAGGACTCACTCATCCAATCAATGGCGAGGCCCTCGCAGTTGTCGACCTCGTCGCCGAGGAATATCTCTCCTCCGGTGCCGTCCAGTTTTTGGCGAACAATCCGGTACCTGCAAGATACAACCGTTGTCACGTATATAGACAATTACAAGTAACAGGATGGTGAGAGGCGATTACCTCAGCACTCACTTGTGCACGTCACAGTAGTAGAGCATGTTGCCGACCCAGTCCACATCGGCGGCAGTGGGGCGCGCGGCGTGCGTGGCGGGTGCGAAGGGCTCCTCGTGCCCCGTCCCCGTTAGTGCCAGCCCAACCACCAGGGCCGGCGCGCCGCGCGACACTACCAGGTAGCTCTCCACCTCCATAACTGCGTACACACACTAAGAAACTGTTGCGAATATTTGCAACGACATTTGTCATTACGGACGCTACGCAACGATTGTAACACCTCATTTTGAAAAATTATAAGTTTAGATTTTTAAATAATTTTAATTGAAAAATTAATTATTTGAATTATCTTAAATCAAAAGTTAAGTAATTGTATAAAAAGTGTTAACTTTATGTTACAGCACTCACGTTCGCAATCACGGTGTCCCACGAGTCGGTACCCGTTGCGGCACACACAGTGCGCGCGCGGCGTACCGCCGTCTCCATCGTACGCCGGCACGCATATGTGCGCGCAGCCGCCCTTGCGCAAGGCGCACGGGTGCGGGCGTGCAGCGGTGGGCTGGCGCTGACGGTGGTACACGAGCGCGGCGAGCGGGCGTGCACGCAGCACCAGGCGCGTGGGGGCCGGGGGCGTCGCTGCGGGCGCGTGTCTGCGGTAGCGCGACACCGCCGACACACTGCGGTTCTGCCACGCGGGCAGGTACAGCAGGTCCTCCAGCACAGAGATGCGCTCCAGCCGCTGAGACTGGGGGTCGGAACAGACGGTTAGCGGACCACGTGGGGTCGATGAGAGCGGCAGGAGGTTGGTTTGAAGAAGTACGTACGTCGTATCCGCGGCGAACAGTGGCGCGCTGCCCGCCTTCGTAGTCGGCGCGCTCGACGCACTCGAGGTAGGCGTCGACCCAGTAGAGAAAGCGCGCGGCTGGGTCGGCGGCGAGCGCGCCGGGGTACACGAGTTTGCGGTCGGCAATGGGGGCGACGGGACCGGTGGGAGCGAGGCCGGCGCGGCGCACGGCGGGCGGCTCGGCGCCCCACGTGGTCCAGAAGAGCAAGCCAGCGACTGGATCGAGCGCGAGGCTGCGCAGACGGCCGAGGCCGGCGTCTAACAGCAGGCGGCAATGCAGCAGCGCGGGATCGCACAGCGCCACCAGCTCGCGCGCCTCGTCCGCCAGATACCAATTGCCCGCCACCCAATCCACGGCCAGGTGGTGCACGGCTGCAACACATCACATATGCTTTGACTGTCGCGCACGAGTCCGGATGACAAAAGGTCAAGGAGGACGAGGCACTCACAGTTGAGGTCGGGCAAAACGTGGGGCAAGGGCAGCTCGCGGCGGCGAGAGAAGTCGTCCGCGTCGACGCACACGAGCGCGGAGCGGCTCACATTGTGGTGCACGTAGCACACGCTCCTGTACCACAGTGAAGATTTCATCGGTTAAATAAAAGAATTATATTTTATTGTTTTGTTAACGTTATATAGGTGTAACTCGATCGATGTATCACAGGTAGGGAACCTCATGCATGTTCAGAGATTTTTAATTCAGATACCAAAACGGAATGATATGACTTGAATGAAAAACCACAGAAATCACGTATCTTATTACCTAGAAAGCTTTTTTAATGAGCTCTCCGAAATAATTGTCATTGTTTTTAATAATTTAATTGTTTCTGCTGAAATGTTTTTCTATAGCAGCTGAAATTTAGTAATAAACACGACTTAGGCGTAGTTCATCGTGCCGTTCCGTGTTAGAATAAAAAACATTTTTCTATCAAATGACTATATGATATAGAAATTGAAATTAAATAACAACAACCCACTTATTAGTGTAATCAAAATCAACAGCGCGTACGTCGAGAGCTGACAATGAATAATTCCCAGTCGGCTTCAGAGAAGAAGTCTCGAACCACACGCGCTCCACACCACTCTCCGTAGCTACGATCAAAGATAGCGGAGCTCCCACCGGGTCTGCAAGGAAAAATTGTTAACATAATAATAATAATAAGGGACCTTCGCGACGCAGTTACACAACATTTGACGGTAAACGAAATGGTTGTGAATTCAAATCCCTCTCGAGGAATTAATATTTTTATCATTTCCTCTGC
Organism: Heliconius melpomene melpomene; assembly: GCA_000313835.2. Classification (NCBI taxonomy): domain Eukaryota; kingdom Metazoa; phylum Arthropoda; class Insecta; order Lepidoptera; family Nymphalidae; genus Heliconius; species Heliconius melpomene. Next base: position 5,056 of record HE670281.1, on the reverse strand, counting down.
TAGTTAGTAACTTAGCAGGTATTTTGCGAACGCACAAACATTGAGCGATGCGCAGGTAACAGAGTGTCTTAACTTTAGGTTCTCTCTGTCTATCCTGATATATGCGAGATAATATTATGGCTAAGCCAATGACAAATATAATGTTCCTGCCCATACCGTTAACAGCAGCACAAGAGCGTCGGTCGTCGCGCAAGTGGTACCCGGCGGCGCACGCGCACGCGTACGAGCCCGGTGCGTTATTGCAGCGCTGCGCGCACACGCCCTCCCACGAGCACTCGTCGCTGTCTGCAAAACCTCACTCAGTATAAAGCATACTTAGCAAGTATAGTATGGTCGACGAGTAGTGGCCGCCCTGGAGTTAGCTGTAGACAGCTGCGCAGATTTGATATTAGGTTTTTTTTTATTTTTAATTATTTTCTTCCCTTCTGTAAAGAAACTATAGTTTAGAAAACCTTACTACAGGGCTTCCACGACTCATCTACCGTACCATATAAGTGGGTAAGGTGGAGTGCAGCGGTGCTCACCGCGGCAGGCGCCGTCTCGCCACTCGTACCCAGCGCGGCAGTAGCAGGCGAGGCCCTCGTGCGTAGGGCGGCACGTCGCGCACCCCAGCGCCGCGCACGATGCCTCCGTGACTGTACAGAGCCATTACACGTTAAGCACACTATGTTTTATGAAGAAAAGGAAAGGAACAAACACCACTCTATTTTTTCATTTCTTAAGGATTACGGATTATAAAAATACTAGTGGACCCGGACGCGGCTACGCCTGCTTCAACTATAAGAATATTTATTAAATATATTCATGAAATTATTTTCAATTTTCAATAGAATTAATAAGAAAATATAAGTTTAATAATCAAAAAGAATAATAAGTAGATACACATTATTAGAAAAAAATATCTGAGTTATTGAAATGAACCAACAAAAGGATTAAAAGTAACTAAAGGATAGGTATTCTTAATATTAGAAAAAGTACCTAAAGTTTTCCGTGCGCGCGTACATTCTCGTAGATATCGACTCTATGAAATAACTAAACATTTTTCTATATTAAATAGGATAATTTTAGCGGGCAATATCAAATAAAATAAGAAGAGAACCAAAGTGTAGCTTAAATTAATTATAAACAGCAAATAATTACATAAACATTTACAATAGTTCGAAAATGTATGAAAATTTATAAAACCGTCAAAGTCATCTGTCCGTTCACGTCGGTCATACTCATACTATGCCGCCCGTAGGCTAGGTCATTTCGAATCAGTGACATCTCCTTAATTAATTATTAGAATGCTATACAGTAAACTATAATTTCAATCTAGATAAAATGTTAAGAGTGACTATTATATTTATTTTCATAAGGATGAATGTCAAAATGTCGCGGTAACGGTTGCGTAGCGACGCGACGGTTGTTATTAACATGGCAGAATAAATTGCATGTCAAATTAGAATGTACTTTAAAATATATTAGTTTATATGTGTAATGTAATGTTATATAGCCTATAGCACTTCTGAAGAATGCAGCTTTCATACAAAACAAAAACAATGAAAATCGGACCAGTATATCCAGAGATCTTAGCGTTCAAACAAACAAACAAACAAACAAACAAACAAACAAACAAACAAACTCTTCCGCTTTATTATATTAGTATAGAAGTATAGATAATCCATACTTATTGTGAAGAATGAGTTTGTTGTTCATATTTAACACATTTTTTAATTCCGAAGTTTAATCAGTAAGAAAGTTCACTAATTATGATTAAGAAACACGATTATGATGAGGAAATATTAAAAGATAACGAGTATTAAGTGTGCATTAAAGCATCTCACAATTATCGCAGATATCCCACTCGTCGCTGCCGTCGAGGCAGTGGCGCACGCCGTCGCAGAACTGATATACGGGCACGCAGCTGAACTGGCCGTCCTCCGGTGTCGCACACCGCGCCCACTTGCCCCAGCACTTAAAATCCTTTTCACCTATAACATAAAGTATTAGTTGGATTTGTTTTTCTTCATTTATACGTCTCTGATAGTAGTGTGCTGTATGTAGTCCATACACATGTAGGGGTCCTCGTCGGAGGCGTCGTGCGGGCCGCAGTCGGCGTCGCCGTCGCAGCGCCAGCTCGCGGCTATGCACAGTCCGCTGCGCAAACACCGGAACTGTCCGGGGCCGCATGTCGTGTTGTATGCTGTGTACAAATAAAATGGACCTCATTAAAATTATAAAATGAGATACCTAAATACATAAAGAAATTTAGCAAAAAAAAGAGAAAGCAAATAGTAGTATTAATAATAAATTTTGTACATTTATTTTGCACTTTTCATGTGATACCTGAATAACTAAACAGACTAAAATTCCATTAATGCTGGAAATGTAAATATTAGTTTTCCTTTAAGACCCTGGCGATTTTTTTATATTTTCAATATACAGAAACAACTCTTGAACAAATCTATTATACGTATACATATAGATTACTTGTTAGTAAACTTCGTAGTAAGTTAAACCAATGTGTGGGTGTCTCCAATAGACTTATATTACTCTAATTGATACGAGTAGTTGAGGCAATTTGTCGAAGCAACAGCGGCCGTATCTTACCAATTCAAGCTTGAGTTCAATACTACAATTACTGCGTGTACAAAAATATAATTAAACCAAAACAATAAATATTATTAGAACAGCTATTATGTAAATATAGCTAAAGTACATTACTTAAACATATATATATAACTAGCAACCGCCAGCGGCTTCGCCCGCTTAAACTACACAATTATTAATTCAATATACTGAATTACTTTATGTTCTAATATTTCATGTTTGCAGCGCACTTAGTGATTTCTAATATGCACATTTCAATAACTTTGGTACCGTATTAGCGTAATTGTTATAAGAATTTTGAATGGTTTAAAAGAATGCAACCTACATTACCTACTATTTAAGATCAGTTATAAGATTTTTTTGTAAATATATATATATATTACCGATTTTTTTTAGAGCATATATTGCAAAATATACGCAAAGATATGGTTAATTTTTTTATTATGGTTAATATTGCAAAGATATGGTTATTTTTTTTTACTTTTTTTTACTTTCACCATATGTTAAAAAGAAATATAAGTATTAATTTGAGCTATTCAAATAATTTACAATTGCATGAACAGACTTAAAGACGAAATAACTGGCCTTGACAGGGATTCATTCCTGATAGGGCTCTTATCACTTTTATGTAAATTTTTGTTATAGAGTATTATTAATTTAAACAAAAAAAATGTTATTCTCATATACTCCCAATATCAACATGTTGGGCTTTAACGTTTCGAGTAACTATCAGTCAGTATCGCGATGATACGGAAAGCAAGAGCAAGTTGGTATCAAAGACACTGGGAGTCACCGGCAGAGCGAGATATTACTTTACGACAAAACACCGATTGGTAATGTAAAGAGCCCAAGATCGACCTCATATGAAGTACTGTTCTCATCTCGAGGCATGCGCCCCAGTATCATTTGGAACCATATGTTTGCAGACAACTTTGAACCATTTGAATCGGTGAGCATCCAATATTCTGTAAAAGGCTTGACACTTTGGTTTTGCCAGCATCCATCATACCAGTCATTTTTGCACGATTCGCGATCGGAGACAAAAATTCTACTAAGTAGTTTTAAGCCTATATTATCGATATATTAATGGACCTAATTCTTAAGTTTTTATATCTTTATAATCAACTTCACGCTGTATCCAGCGCACAGTGGGGTGGGCCGAAGGAATCTACAGCTAAGATACTCCGTTCCCTATTTTCCGCCCATTTCTGGAGGCATTGTGTATTAAGTGATGAACTCAACGTCACGCTTTGCCTCGACACCAGAGCGAAGAAATGAAAATATACATTTAAATAAATATTTCATTTCCTCGAGTAGACATAAAACCTACAACCAGTCGCATTTACTATAACACTTTCGTGCTTCTGCACCACGACTGGCCTCTTTATCTTTCTTTTTTCAGCTTCACGCACTGTACTCCGCACAGAGTATAGGCAAAGGGAACCGAGCGTTGAGACACTCCTTTCCCCACTTTCCACTAAATTTTTCGAGGCATTGCGTGTTGGGTGGCCTAACTTCACGCCTGGCTTTTGAATTGCTGCTAGAGCGAAAAAATATAAATATTAATATACAATCATGCATTACCTCGAGTGGAAATCGAACCCACACCCTTGTGCCCCTGTGCCACGAAGGCCTATATTTTTCATGTGCAGATTTCGCTTTTATATCCTTTAATTATGTGTAGAATATGAAATGCATTATATAGTTAACAGATGTTTTAACTTATATCCCGAAAAACACACCCTTAGGTGTCGAATCGAAACAAAAACTTGTTTCAAAATCCATGTCAAAATCCCATCTAGGGTAGCACGTAGACACTAAAATAATTCGTATGTAAAATTTGAGATTTTTGACCAGCACTTGTAATTACGAAATTGCATATACAATATCAACCCCAAAACTATATGCTTAGGTATCAAATTTAGCAAAATCTCGTCTTAGTTAACAACTACTTCCTATAAGTAACGCTCATGCAAAATTTGAGACACCTAGCACTTATAGTTACGAAGTTTCATACAAACTATCAACCCTAAAAACAACCCTTTAAGGGTGGAATATTGGAAATTCCCGTCTCCGTGTGTACTTGCGTCCTATAAGTGACGTCCATAGAAAATTTAAGACTCCTAGCGCTTATAATAACGAAGTTTCATGCAAACTACCAACCCTAAAAACAACCCTTTAGGGGTGGAATATTGAAAATTCCCGTCTCCGTGTGTACTTACGTCTTATAAGTGACGGCCATGCAAAATTTGAGACTCCTAGCATTTGTAGTACAGAAGTTTCATACAAACTTTCAACCCCAAAAACAACCCCTTAGAAGTCGAATATTACAAATTCCCGTCTTAGCGAGCACCTACGTCCTATAAGTAACTCCTATGCAAAATTTGAGATTCCTAGCACATGTAGTTTCTGAGATTTCATGATGAGTGAGTGACCTTTCGATTTTATATATATAGATAAGTTT
>HE670279.1:0-11316 GCA_000313835.2 Heliconius melpomene melpomene | reverse complement strand
ATATATGTAATCTTATTATGAAATAATAATATGAAAATAATATGAAATCTTATTATGCCAATAACAGCTCCTCGATTCTAATTTCAATGGTTGTGGATTCGATTCCTGCCCGGTGAAATGGTTGCGTTTAGGTATTTTTAGCTTCACACTATATGTAGACATTCTTGTTCCCCGATTATACACATACATAATATTTTTTTAATTCAATCTAGTTTGTTATAATATGTTTATAATAGGAATATATACATAGAGTATGCAATAAAGAGTCATCAAAGGAAATTAAAACAAAAGATTCTAAAAATATTTTATTTTTTACATAAATAAATAAATTTACATTAAAATTAGCAACATAAAAACCAGTAAGCATTAATTTATTATACAAAAGATACTTTATGTTATGTGTTTATGATTTAATGAGTAATTTATTATTTAATTGTAGTGTAGGTGTAATTATTTTATTAAATTAGATAATAAAAACAGTAAAACAGGCGCTGGGGCACAAGCGTGTGACTGTGAAAGCGACGGTTGTTGGTTCGATTCCTACTCGAGGGAAGTAATTGTTATTTATTAATATTATCATTTCTCTTCATTAAAGCTTTCGCGGTGAGTGAAGAACAGAGTGTCTCAACACTAAGTACCCTCTGCCCACCCTGTTATATGAAGGGTACAGCGTAAAGCAGGAAAAACAATATTATTATTCGTAGGTTTAAGTGGCCCCTTTTAATAGTGTATTAACAGTCACTTTTAATACTCCAATTCCTTTCTCATAGTCCTCGTTATCTTTACGAGACCGTTCTCCACTATCATCTATACAGTGTTCTCGAAGGTCAATCGAGGTCCAGCACCCAAGTTATACTCATACAATTTTTGTTTCAGCAACGAAATGCGAAGCTGCGATAAAATACAAAAGATGAATCTATGGGCATGGCGGGACCAGAGCTGTGATAATAGATATCCAAATGATAATTACAATATTTAATATTGTTTCACAAAAATAATGAGGCATTTTAATCTGATTTCATTTATATTAAGTTAGAAAATCTATTTAAAATGTACGATGAACAAAAAAAAGGTTTTTGCAAAAGAATATGTCTTTTTAACGATATATTAATCAATAATAATACATTGTAAATATAATAAATAGTTTTATAAAAATATTTAGGTTTATTTTATTTTTTGTATTATATTTTAGGTAAAGATACATTTGCAAGCGCCAAGTTACGTTCCACCACTCAACACGCATTGCCTCAAGAATTTGGCGGATAGTGGGTAACCAAAGTGTCGTAGTGGGAACGGAGTGACTTAACACTAAATGAAATGTGTCATGTGTGAACACCAAATGTGTCGTTAAAAATCATTCAGCATTAAAGTTCAAATTTAGGACTTGCAATCTATTTAATAATTAAATAGTGAATAATTAGTTAGTATATACCAAACTGAATAATGAATTTTGTCTATAACATTTGCTCATACTTTTAATACTACTTGCATATAAAAAGTACTCAATCTCTAGTATTTCCTTGAGCAATATTATTGAATTAATACAATAAAAATAAATGTAAATATTAAGGTTACGCGGAAGAGAATTGACAGCTACTTCTTTTCCGTATAAATAAAATAAAAAAAAAAATAAAGAAACACGACTTTTTATAAAACACATAAAATAATTCAATTGATGAAAGCAATTGCTTTCATTTACTTTATATATTAGGTCTTAATATATTGTATGTCTAAGAAATAAATCAAATTAATAAAATATTTGTGTGTAGGTTCTTTAAAGTTAAAAAAAAAGGTTATATATAGTATTCCGCAAATCAAACTACGGAGCGACTATAGCCATTTCACTAACTCCTTTCCTGACCTAAAACAACTGCAGAGCAAAATAAGTATACAACAATCATATCATCATCTGTATATCATATATATCTGTGTATCATATTCGTGCTTAGTGTAAAAATGGTTCTGTATTTAATTTTTTGTCATTGCCAAGAACAGGAAGATTACCCAGATATGTACGTATAGGATACAAAGGTGAAACTAAAGAACGCAAAAAATAAACAAACGGGGATATTTTCTTTTCCACAGATTTTTTAAAAACTAAACCAGAATAAAAACGACAATTAAACAACTCCAATCAGATATTTCTGGTCAACTTTAGTTATTTTTTTCAATATTGTTACATAATGTTGTCCTGCGCTACATTCACTAAGCCGTCTGTGTTGACATTGAGTTAATCCACCAGTTCATTGCAATATGTTTCTTTGGCGAGTTTAATATTCGGCCTCATCCGGTACTGAGTTGGCAATATTACCGTTTGTACTAGGGATTCCGGGCTAATCGCCGGGTTATTGGCGAAGGTTATTAGGTGACTTTGAATAGAAGAATTGCTTTATTGATTTTACCTAAAGTTGCTTTTTATTATACTAATACGAGTATACTCGAGTATTTCCACGAACAGTAAGATAACATCTTATGACATTTTTAGTGGAAATTATTATATTTTATTACAATGTGTAATGGACAAAAATTAATTGACGGTACAAAATACCTTTTCTGTGACATTCCTTTTTTCTTATTGTTATTTACAAAAAAGGTTCCAACAACACAATGTCAATTTTTTTATGAATGCTCTTTAAAATCATGTAACTAGTTAAAATTATTCAATTTTAACAGTGCTAGTAATAAATATATCTTTTATTTACATATAGTTTAACTGAGCCACAGTCATTTTGTGTTCTAGTGTGTAGTGGTACATAGTGTTAAGACACTGCGTTCTCCACTTTCCGCTGAATTGGCATTGCGTGTTTAGTGGCGGAACTCAATGCCGTGCTTAGTCGCGACACCAGAGCAAAGAAATGGTAATATACATTTAAATAAATATTTAATTTCCTCGAGTGGGAAGGTCGAACCCACAACCAACAGACAAAGAAACTTGAAATATTTTGCGTATTATCAAAGGAAATATTTTATATCAGCTGCCCATAATAGCATAATACAAAAGAATCTTAAACTAAATCCCGATTACAGATTCTGATCACAGTATAGGAATGGGGTCACATTTGAAAACATCGGTTTTCTTACGTGAGGGTAGATGCCACTTAAATGGTTAAAAATAAAAATAAAAATGTACATGAGACCAGACGTGGAGCAGCGGCACAAAGTGTGACTAGAACACTAGTAAATGCCGTAGAACAGGTTGTGGGTTCGATTGAAACTCGAGAATATTTAATATTTATTTTCAATTCTTCGCTCTGGTGTGGAGCCAAAGCGCATCATTCAGTTCCGCCACTCAACACGCAACGTCTTCAGAATCCGGCGGAAAATGGAGAATGGAGTGTCTTAACACTAGGTACCCTGTCCTGATGTGTGTGGAATACAGCGTGACAATAAACCAAATATAAGTTTAACAAAGACAAAATAAATGATATTTAAGTAAAAAATAGTCATTAATATATTCGTAATTTTAATTTTAAAGTAAAAATAAAATAATCAGTAACCGACATAAAATATTTACAAATAAATGATAAAGACAATGACATTTTCTCTGCTTCATAGTCACGGAAACACTAAACTATCATAAATTTTGCGTTTCTTCTTTTAAAGGTACTTTACAATACCTTCTTTTCTTTTTCCTATTCACTCAGAGCACAGGAACGATGCAAAACGTTATTGTTTCCAAGAATTATTGTTTTGCTGTCGTAAATTTTACGATGGTTTAGTATTCTAGGGATCATATTATTTTAATATCTATTGAAATTATCGTAATAGTCGTCATACAAACAGGTCAACAGACATTTGGGGCAGGTGAGTGAGTGTATCATTGTTTGTGCCAGCCCACTGTCACAGGCTGATTGACCCTTCAGAACGTACCCCCATTTCATGGAGTGTTCTTTGCATCGACCAACCTGACTCCGTAACCGATTAAGAGACTTCCAGGTTGGCCATTGCAAGTTGTAAATGCGACGGTTGTGGGTTCAATTCCCACTCGAGGAAATGAAATATTTAATATTTTTATTTCTTCGCTCTGGTAACATGTAATGTCTCCAGAATTCGGCGCAAAGTGAGAAACACTTAAAAATGTCCTTTATTTAATTTCTCGGTTAGATAGACAAAATGCGGCGTTGAATTCATTGTGGAATCAGTGATTACCCTGCGTTAAAAAAAAACAAACTGGAAAATAAAATTATCCAACAACTCCTTCGATATGGTTATATCATTTCTTTTCAACAAACAAACGGCGTGTCAGGGGTCGCGTTATTCAATTTCACTTATACATATGGCAAATAGAGGAAAACATTTGGAAATGGGATGAAAATGAGCAGTTATGGTCACCATCGTGATTGCCTATTCAGATCACATAAGCCAAGAATCGGTTTACATTTGGGAACATTTGGTACGTGACGTGTGACAAATATGTGGGGTTAATGCGGGTCTAGAAGGCGTTATAAAATAAACATGATGGTATGTATAGTATCTATTTATAGTAGGTGGAAATATTAAAGCTTATTATCTTGAAAAAGATAGTTTTTTATTAAACATAGATTAAACAGAAAGGAAATAGTGTAAAAACACTCCTTACTCACCATACAGTCCGAATTTTTAACCGACTTCTGTAAGAAAAGGAGGTTATCAATTCGACTGTATTTTTTTATTTTTTTTTTATTTTTATTTTTTTTTTTATGTTTGTTACCTCATAACTTTTAACTGGGTGGACCGATTTTGATATTTTTTTTTATTTGAAAGGTATAGCTTCCCGAATGGTCCCATTTTTTTTTGGTCCATGTCTGACAATGGTATCCATGAGAAAATCACATCACAAGTCTTAAATTTGCATTATGCATGTGCGCGACTAATAGCCGAATCACTCAATGTCGCGCCAACTGATTTTGATGATCCTTGATTCTTGAGATTACAAGCAAAAACTTGTTAAATTGATGTCAGAAGTGAGATTCCTGATCGTTGCATTTCTTTTCAACCAATCTCAAAAAAGAGGATGTTCTCATTTTCAACCAACTTCAAAACAGGGAGATTCCGAATTCACCCGAATACTTTTTATGTTTGTTCTTGTCAATATACCAAAATGTAACTTTGCACAAAAATAATAGCTAATTAAATGAAGTTTTACATAGAACAATCACAACCACTCGTTGACAACCACTACCACCACCATCACCACTCGTTCAAGAAGCATCATTTTAAGATCTACCCATCACTAAAAATCGTAAAATAAATTAATTTTTAACAAAAACAAAAACCGACTTCTAACAACGAACTAAAAAGTGAAAAATAATTATATAAAGATTTTATAATTTTGAAGTCGGTGTCAAACTAATGCTACAACACCTTTACTACAATATCTAATTACTAAGCCTGTTAGTTTTACTTGACACCGACACCGACTTCAAAATTATAAAATCTTTATATAATTATTTTTCACTTTTTAGTTCGTTGTTAGAAGTCGGTTTTTGTTTTTGTTAAAAATTAATTTATAAGAATTTGTTTTTTTTGTCCGAACTAAAATAACTAAAAACTACAGAAAAAAAATGAACTACTGTCGTAAGTGAAATTCGATTCCACTTCCATTCAGTTTTCAGCGAGACATTGTCCTTAATTAGATTTATTCAAAATGCCACCTGTTTAAATTCACATATTTAATTACATATAGTGAAAGTTTTATCTTTTAATAATACGCTGTTTAAGTTTTAAAGTGTTCAACTCTATAAAATCGATTGAAATATCGTATCGTATTGAACATAAAACGGTAGCTGTTTTTAGTTTTTTCGAAAAAACTAATGTTAATACACTCTATTTTCCTCTTTCCGCCAGAAATGTAGCTCAACGTTGCGCTTTATCTAACAGAACAAGAAAGTGAAAATATTTCCCCTGAGTCTCCGTAATTTTAAAATTATTTATAAGAGTACAATTTTAACTAAATATTGAAATTGCGTTTGCTTCTAACGTCTTTCAGACCACAGCATTAGCATAGTATTTCGCTTTGAATATTATATTTCAGATTCAGAAAATGCAGATCTGAGCAAGAAATATTAATTAAAAGATGGAAGCAAGAATTATATTAAAGGACGGACAGACGGAGCATTTTTTGGTAAAAAATGATATAAATCTTATAGTGTCGTTAGGAATTTGTTTGGCAGGTATGATAAATAATCTTTTTGGACATAAGATAGATAACTTTTTTACACCTAAATAAGATGTAAATTTTAATAAATATTATTTTGACTAGATTTCTGCTCACGGTTTCGCCTGCACGGACTACACGGTGATGGCTATTTTTTCCTTGTTACTATGTAGTACTACTAGAGTTAGTTCTATTAGAACTAGGAGTATCTGTAACTATCATGAATATTTCAATCGTTAAACCTGGCTGTTCCCGAAAGGATTTACACTAAATTAGCATATTTCTAAATTCCATACATTACTGCCAGTTTGTTATTGTATCGCTTTATCGTGTTGTGGCACCGCACTGGTTTGGTTAAAATTAATTATTAATTGTGTTTATGTTTGTTAAATAGTATTATGAAGACTGGGACATTGTTGTGGGATCGACCACCACTCTGAGCAATGATCATATTAAAACTATCGTTCGAAAGTTTATATGATTTTATAGTTTGGTGGGACAACCAGGAAAATGAAAATGTTTTAAGTTCGACTGCCTCATATCTGGCTGAAGAGAAACTGTGGCGTTAAATTTCGTCACTTAACATGCAACAAGCACGCCGTGTCTCTCTCTTGCACTACAAAATATGGAAGATCAGTTTAACGATAGTATGTAGTAGAGATCATGGTGGCGCAGCGGCACAGCACCCGATTATCAACGCGATGGTTGCGGTTCTTATTTCCAGTCGCGGGACAATAATTTTTATTTTCTTCAATCTGGTCTCTATCTTGTTAAGACAAAACACAGCGTTAAGTTCCGCTCAAGACGAAATGTCTTGATTTTCACTAGATGTTCTATGTAATACTTTATGCGGGATAGGTGCAGTAATTTTTTTTTACTAAAGTGCTATAAACTGTTTTCATATATATATTAAGTAACCTTATGAATAGGCAATAACTCTATAGCGGCGAGCACTGGTTAATGACAGCTGTATGGCGAGGTGTACAGATTAATGCCAATTTGGTGAGGTGTTTAGGGTGTTCTTTTATGTGACGTAATATATATAAAGCGAGTATATTTTAAAAATCGAATTGCGTATAAATAAATAATGTCTTCGATACATTAATAAAGTTCGCTTATGCCTTCTACAATTTGCAATGGCAAGAAACCGAAAGATGGAAAATGCAATATAGATGAGAAAAAATGAGAAAGACATATTGAGGGGATTCATTATTGTGTTGAAAGACATTATTTTTTGATATAATACTCCACTATTGAAAGTATAATCCTTGTATAGATTTTCTATTCGTTATAAAATTGATTACAAATAATAATATATTAAAATTCTGGTTTGATTCATATGGACTTCAATATTACTAGCATATTATAATAGCTTTCTTTTTTTTCTTTTTTAGTTTCTTGCTGTATCCTGCACATAACAAGGTAGGCAGAGAGAGCTTGGAAACCTAGTGTTAAGACACTCTGTTTCCATTTAAACATTTCCGTTCTCCATTCTCGAGGTAATGCGTGTTGAGTGGCTGAACTCGCTTGGCCTCATTATCAATGAGAGGATTGAAAATGAAATATTGAGTATTTTATTCTCCCAAGTGGGCATCGAACTCACAACCATCGCATTTCCAATTGCAAGCTTATGTGCCTATATCTGTGTACGTACTTGTATCTATATTTTGCATAGCAGTCAATACAGTAGAATAACTAAAACAAAATAATACATTTTCACTTTATGGGTACCAAATCCACAGTCATCTTGTTCATAATAAAAGTGTTTTATCCGCTGAGTAGTCCGCCATAATGGTCTCAATATAATAAATATTTCCGTTTACTTCACATCTTAGCTCCCTAAGAAACCTTGGGCTAAAGCAAATACCTGGTCTCTGAACGGTAATTGTTTATAACACGATACGCCGGCGTCGCTCGCGGCTGCTAACCTACGGAACCTAATGATGAATAGGGTGTAATTTATTACGCTTTCATATGTCCGGTAACACTTAGTAACAGGATCAATTCACGCTGTATCCCTCATAGCAAGATAGGCAGAGGGAACCTTGGAGCCTTGTGTTAAGACGTTCCGTTCTTATTAAGAAGGAACCCACAACCAGCCGCGGTTACAGTTACCCTTTGTGCCCCTGCGACACGACTAGCCTCAAATAAATTTAGTGTACAAAATTAAGTTTTTTCATAATATTTTTATATAAACTGTTAATCTATGGTTGGTTATAAAATATTGTTCGTCTCACGAACAAAACTCAGGAAATGTAGCTTCCCGTTATACGTTTGATATGAAGTCCTAAATATTTTTATGTGTTTAGGATATTTTTTACAATATTTTATTGAAATTTATTAGAAAGTTCCTTCTTTATACTTTTGTGGTTTAGTAGTCAACTGGCATCGCTCATTAAACACGAAAGCTTTTTTTGTAACAGAGTAGGAAGGGGAGACCTTCAGCACTCTTCATTGTCTTGAATTTAAAATGAAAGTGGAGAATGGAGAGGATATCTTAAAATTCTCTTTGCCTATCTTGACATGAGGGAAAATATTTTAAATGAATCTGCTCTATCCCGCACACAGCAGGTTAAACACAGGGAACCCAGTGTTAAGACACTCCGTTCCCCACTTTCCGCCGAATTCCGGATCCATTGCGTGTTGAGTGGTGGAACTAAAATATAAATTTAAATAGATAATTTATTTAATTTTTTGATATTACACTGACTTTTCCCTAATAATAATAAAAGACAGTACATTCAAGGAAAACATATCCGTATTATAAATAAATAATATAAATAAAGTAATCCCTATCCAAGACGATTGAAATGTTTGTCGCATCATTTGGACGAAACGTAGTGTGGTGAGAAATGGCGCGTGCCGTCCGGTGCAGAGTTCCGCTCCATCGGGAAATATCTAATGGGGACTTGGTTAACGACCACGTGGGTTTGGTGGGTATTTTTGGGAATAGCTGAATGTTAACTGACTTCAAAAAGGCGGTTATGAGTTGAACATGTATAGGACAGCTTAGGAATTGAATAATATTTTTTTAGCTTCATTCGTTCCCCATGGGGATCAAGCCAAAAGCCATAGTGTTTACAGTCACACACTGTGCCGTATTTTACGTTCTAGAAATAAAACAGAATAATTGATGCTGATATTTAGCCTTAATGTATCTACATATATTCGTACTGTATGTATATGTATTTACTTGAGATATAGGACTATCAGTAGGCATCTAGTAGGTATCTAGTAGGTATCTAATATCAGTCTCACGAGATACACATTAGTGTGTAATTAAAGACAATTAGTGCGGTGGACCGTCTACCTTTGATTATAGCCAGCTAATAGTAATATCGTTATAGTGCAGTAGAGTCGTAATTTAAGTTTAAGTTAATTTATAGTTGTAGATTCGATTCCCGAACAATGGATATTGGAAATATATTTGAAATATTTGTTCAATCAACAAACTACGGTTTTCTTAATTACCCCTGCAAAAATGTAATTTTTCTATTCCCCCAACTCAGAATCGAAACTACAACGGTCTTCTTCATAGTCGTGCGCTTGTTGCACTGCACCACGATGACTCCTTTTTTTTAATTTAAATATTTTTATCTATCGCGTTGAGTTCTGCCACTTAACTAAATGTCTCGAATTTTGTTTTGCGAAAGAAACGCAGTGTCTTAGCACTAGTCTCCCTCTGCCTACCTACCTACACGCAGGACGCAGAGTGAAGCTATGTTTATTAATTTCCTAATATTACACATATAAATTACAATGACAGTAAAGTCATCACTAACTGATTAATATACTGATGTTGTCAGGTCAGTCAATTTCTAATTTGTGTTGGTTCGCCGCAAAATTATAGGCACGTGTTCTCGTGTGGTTTAAAACATATACATACATTATATATAATTATATATACTGAGGACAGTTGTGGCTTAGGAGTACTAGCGTGTGACTGTAAATGTGACAGGTTATGGGTTCGATTCCCACTGGATGAGGCAAAGTGCGGCGTAATGTTTCGTCACTTAATACGCAATGCCTCTAGAATTCGGCGGAAAGTGGGAAAGGGAATTGTCTATGTGCCGTATTTCCTTATTAAAAAAAAACAGAAGCATTGCAACCAAATATATCTATATATATATATAAAAGGACTTGTCCTCACTGACTGAGGTAAGACGCACGCACAGCCTTAACCGCTGATGGTAGAAACGTGGAATTTGGACAGATGTTTACTTTCTTAATCTGGATATCCACTAAGAAGGGATTTTGAAAAATTTTAATCCTAAAGGGGTGAAATAGGGGTTGAAAGTTTGTATGGAAAAAAAATTAAATCGGCGCCGATTCTTATAAAATTTTAAATTCAGACTCTTAAAAGTATTTAATTGAACACATGTTTCATGGTTTTCTAGAATTCTTCCCCTAAGGGTGCAAATAAGAGGTTTAAAGTTTGTATGGAAAAATTCTTAAATCGCCTCCGATTTTTATTATAAAATTTTAAATTTAGACTCTTAAAAATATTTAATTGAACATGTGTTTCATGATTTTCTAGAATTCGCCCCCTAAGAGTGCAAATAAGGGGTTGAAAGTTTGTATGGAAAAATCTATAAATCGCCACCGATTTCTATAAAATTTGAAATTTAGACTCTTAAAACATTTCATTGAACAAATGTTTCGTGGTTCACCCCTAATTACGCAAGCGAAGCTGCGCGCGTCCGCTAGTATTTATATAAGAGATGAATAAACACAAAAAAATATTTAATTTCAATATAAGCCATGCTTACTTGTCATTTTCACAAGCTTAGCTTAGCTTCAAAGTTCAAATAAAAAAATCAAGCAAATTTAATCCTTATTTCGGAGAAATAGGGGATGAAATGGACAGACCTATATGTAAAGGGCAATAAGTGGCGATCAAATTGAGATATGTAGCGACACGTGTGGGTTATTACTTTACGAGTGTGTGGACAAACTATGTATGATATTGCTTATTGGGCGGAAAAAGTATCCTTAGACATTTTGTAGGGTAGTTGGTGTTTAATGTTATATTTTTGTATTTGTTCCCGAGATTATTTGAAAATATAGCGTTTTTAGCTACGTAGATCACCATTTAGTTAAAAAATAGTAGAGAAAATATTAAAATTTAAATATGAATATTATACGGCTTGGCCAATGTGGCAAACCTGCCTAAATGTGTG
>HE670278.1:0-40045 GCA_000313835.2 Heliconius melpomene melpomene | reverse complement strand
AGAAGTAAAACCAAGGTACATGATATCACACATAAAATCAAAAGACTCAAGTGGCGGTGGACTGGACACATGGTTAGAGGGAAAGACAAATGGAGCAAACTAACAACACAATGGTACCCTAGAGAGGGGAAAAGGAAGCAAGGTCGACCTCAGAAAAGGTGGGACGACGATATTAAACAAGTAGCTGGTACAACGTGGAATAGAGTAGCTCAGGACAGATATGAATGGAAAAGGTTGGAGGAGGCCTTTGCCGACTGGCAAACTGACCTGCAAAAGACAAGCAAATACCAAATACTTGATTAGTTATTATTTAGATTTATTTGTTTTAGTTCATTTAAGTTTGGATTGTCAACTAAAATTGTAATAGATGATAAGCAGTTCAGAATAAAAGGCTATTTATTTATTTATTATTTATTTATAAGAAATTTAGTAAATTTTGCTATAAGTATTTTTCAAAAATGGTTTAAACTACTTTTTACTATTTTAAGTAACGAAGTTAGGGTTTCCTTTATGTCTATCATATTTAAAAATTACATATTTTCTTATTTATGCTCTGTAACAAATTTTGCTATATTTTTTTCTAAAACTTAACAAGCAACATTTGTTTTCAGCTTCACGCTGCATCCTGCATTTAGCAGGGTAAGTAAAGGGAGTCTAGGGCCAAGCCGACACGACAAGACAAGACACTCCGCTCACAACTTTACGCTGAATTCTGGAAACAGCGCGCTGAGTGACGCAACTCAACACCTCGCTTTACCTCAGCCCCAGAACGAAAAAAAGAAAATATTAAATATTTCATTTTCTCGGGCGGGAATCAAACCCAAAGCTTAACGCATTTACAGTCTACTCTGAATTAAATAAAATAGACCTAAAATAATGAAAAAAATAAAAACAAACACCAAAGAAATTTCTGTTTTACAATCGACAATATACAGCTTTAGCTCACATTGTCATTTGCAAGAACAAAGGACTCGTACTCTTATGTAGCACGAGACTCGCCTAGAGGAAATTACACATTGTACGTTGTTTACCACTAATTAAGATTACATTTGGTGAAGGATTTTCCTTTTTGAAGTGATAATTTATTTTATTTTATTTATTTTGTTAGCAAAAAAGCGTATTTTGGTGTATTAGGTTTTTTTAGGGTTTCGTAGCTAAGTAGGTAAAAATGTTACCCTTATAACATCACTGTTGTTTGTCTGTCTGTCTATCAAGACCATTTGACCATTTTGATCAAGAGATCACGTGGAGGTTCTTGAAATACAAAAAAAATCAAGTTTCTAAGAAATCAAAAAATATGAGGAATTCTGCATCGTTTTTGATGAATTTTGTATGAAATTCACCGCGTAATAAAAAACCTATATTACTTCCCGTCGACCTATAGTTATGACATTTGGCATATTATATTTGACATTTAGGCAGGGGGTTAAAACACTCCGTTTCTAAAGTTCCTCTAAATTTTCAAGACATGGCACATTAAGTGGTGAAACACAACGCTACGTTTCGTTTGTTTAGAGTTTGAAAATTTATATAAATCATTTCTTTGGGTGGAAGTCGAACTCACAACCATCAAGTTTGCAAGCAGACGTTGTGCCACTGTGTAACAACGGTCTAGCCCAAAAGGTTATTTTAAAACACTACCTTATACATATTTGATATATTATATGACAGAGAGGTAGTGTTCTTAATTATAATCTGTCACGTTTAGTTAACGTGAACGTATAAAATGAAAAATGCTTCACGTGAATAAGAAAATTAAAATAATATTAAATTGAAATATAGCTCCCTCAGGATTTCATTTGCTCCCTAAAAATTAAATGAAAACTGGATGAATTATGTAATTTTTTTTTATAAATAAGGCGTCAGAACTAAGTCTCATTTGCAAATTCACTTAGCTCGTGGACTTGGCTTAAATATTTAAAAGAGTTTCAAATGTAAAGCTTTTTAACATTATGCTTGCATACAGGTTGTTTATTCTATTAAAAAAATATTTCTTCTGTTATTATCAATTTAGGAATAAAATAAAGAACGGAGTGTTTTAACATTAAGTTATCTTCCTATTCTACTTTGTACGAGACAAAGCGATAGAAATAGAAAAAGGAAAGCTAAAAAATATATTATTTTTTGCGTACATATATAGAGATAATTCATTCGGTGTTCAATATTTTTAAAGAGACACTAATTGATTTTGGCCTTTCCATTCATTGATAAATATTTGTTTTAAATTTACATTTACATTTTTTCGCTCAGATGTCGAGGCAAAGCACGGCGTTGGGTTCCGCCACTCAACACGCAACGCGTCCCGAATTCAACGGAAAGTGGGAAACGTAGTGTCTTAACATTAGGTTCCTTCTGCGTACCCTGATTGATTGATTGAACCCACAACCATCAAATAAAATATTTACAGTCAGACGCAGAGTGAGGAACATCAGCCTAAAATACGTCACCAAATATTCAATACATTTAATAATATTTTAGTTTCTGGGGAACTAACTAAAATGATATCTTCTACATAAAAGACCATCACCAAAAGAACTTAACCGTCTTGTTAGGAAGGCTCACTTGACCCGCCCCATGTCACATATCTACTCAGGCGTTTGAGAGGATACAGGAACCTTTCTTACGTTACAAAGGTCACAGAAAAGACCTTTGTAATATGTTTTACATTTTAGATTTCAAAATAAAACATTATATTCAAAAGTAAAAAGAAAAAATGTCTAATATTTAGAATATACTATATATAGAATAACTTAGTTATTTGGCGGAAATTAGGGAGCGGAGTGTCTTAACACTAGGCTTCCTCTGCACACTTTTCTACAGGCAGAATAAAGCGTTAAAGTGAAAAAAATATATACATATATAGGTACAAGAAACCTTAACAGAAAATTGGACTCCCAGCAAACAAGAAAAAAGTGCAAAGTACGAGTGCTCCAATATCCAGACATATGTATAGTTGTCAGACCTGCAATAATAACTACAAAGCCGTTTGCAGGCGTTCCTGTCCCGAAAGCCTCTATCAATTTCCAGCTGGGAACTTACGCCAGTTCTCCGTGGAGCGCGGTGAAGCTCACACGTGCTTTGCCCGTAATACTATAAAAATACGTAATTCTGAACTTTTCAAACAAAATTTACATATCTAGTACAATTATTTAAAAACTAGTGTTTAATATAGTTTAGAGAAAATGTTTTTTATAAGAATTTTTGAATTTTTATCTAGTTCGTCTGTGCGGTAGTAAAGTTTGGTTATAACAATGTTCTGTGTTAGTGTGCAGGAATTAACCCAATTTTAGGTAAGTTGTTTTGAAGCTTAACTTTTTTTTTATTTTTTAGAGTTTTTAAGGAATTTTGCGATTGTATATCTTGTATAAATATGGTTAGTTATATATCCAGAGCTAGAATCAGCTATTAATGTAAAAAAATTGAACATTTATGGAAATTTATATAATAACTAGCGGGCGCGCGCAGCTTCGCTTGCGTATTTAGGAGTGAATTCTAATATACCGTGAAACATGTGTTCAATTAAATACTTTTAATGTCTGAATTTCAAATTTTATAAAAATTGGCCCCTATTTAAAAAAAAATCTATACATACTTTCAATCCCTTATTTGCACCCTTAGGGGAAGAATTCTAGAAAACCATGAAACACGTGTTCAATTAAATACTTTTAAGAGTCTGAATTTCAAATTTTATAAGAATCGGTGCCGATTTAAATTTTTTTCCATACTAACTTTCAACCCCTATTTCGCCCCTTTAGGGTTAAAATTTTCCAAAATCCCTTCTTAGTGGATGTCCAGATTACGAAAGTAAACATCTGTCCAAATTTCACGTTTCTACAGTGACCTAGTACCTCAGTCAGTGACGACAAGTCCTTTTATATATATAGATACCAGTATAAATTTCAGAATTCGACAGAAAGTGGGAAACGAAGTGTCTCAACACTACCTACTACACTACAATAGGTTCCCTCTGCCTCTGATACAGCGTAAAGCAAAAAAAATATAAATTTGTAAAAAATGGAATATTAATTTTACATTCTAAGTTTAAAAAGGTTCTATTCTAAGGTTAAAAATGATTAACTACAGCTAAATATGTAGTTAAAATTGAAGTTATTTAATACTAAACGTATATATAAGTACTGTAAATGATTCCCGCTTAAAAATTTCACGTCACGAAGTTTTTCCGATACGAAATACGGCTAAAGCCCTTAATTGACCGGCACAAACTGTAAAACATACACGCTATATTAATAAGTGGACGCCTCGATAGAGTAATTTAACAAGTATTTAATAAAAGTATTAGTGGATATTTTTATTAAATGTACTGTGTCTACTAATAAAAGATAAAGATTTATTTTAATTGTATTTTAAAAATATATATATTAAACAATATCCCACACACAACAGGGTAGGCTGAGGGAACCTAGTGTTAAAACACTCCGTTCCCCAATTTCCGCCGAATTCTGGAAGCATTGTGTGTTGAGTGGCGGTAGTCAACGCCGTGCTTTGCCTCGACAACAAAGCGAAGAAATGGAAATATAAATTTAAATAAATATTTCATTTTCTCGAGTGGGGATCGAACCTACAACCAGTCAATTCATTCATATGGCCTCATTATATAATACAGATATCCTTAAATATAGTATAAGTATTGTATAACAAGTATACTTATCCTAACTTTGACTAAAAAATATTTAAAACTTTCGCTGTTCAAACTATAAACATACGAATGAAATATTAAAAAAGTTCAAATTTTTCCGTCAACTATCTAATACGGTGTACAGTGTTATCGACCGCCCTCACTCCCCTACTAAAACTACCCTTAGAATAATATTGACCCATTTAACTTCCACTATATAATAAAAAAATTGCTTATAATTGTAGATTATAGGGGGGAAATTAATTTCAGAAGGTTTGTATGTATTTTTAGATATATATGTATACACATAATATTAATTCCGCTTCTATGGTTAGGACTGCTGTTGGCGACACTAGACCCTTTCCGATTACAGTGGGGGTTCACCAGGGCTCGGCTCTTAGTCCGTTCTTATTCAATGTAGTGCTCGACACTGTCTCGGCTCACATCCAGGACCAGCCTCCATGGCTGATGATGTATGCCGATGACATAGCACTCATTGCCGAGAACCGACTGACGCTGGAGCGTAAAG
Source organism: Heliconius melpomene melpomene (assembly GCA_000313835.2). NCBI lineage: Eukaryota > Metazoa > Arthropoda > Insecta > Lepidoptera > Nymphalidae > Heliconius > Heliconius melpomene. Next base: position 34,880 of record HE670278.1, on the reverse strand, counting down.
TGAACCTCTGGAAGGGTACGCTTGAGAACGGCGGTCTTAAACTAAATGTTTCGAAGACAGAGTACATGGCCTGCGGGAGCCGGGACTCGAGCACCATCCTTATAGGTCCTGAGCCAGCCGTTAAGTCGGAGAAGTTCAGGTACCTTGGATCCGTTATGCACGAGTCTGGAGGCATCGACCACGATGTCCATGGCCGGATAAGCGCTGCCTGGGCCAAATGGCGGGAGGTCACTGGTGTGGTCTGCGACCGCAGAATACCGCCCAAGCTCAAGGGGCTGATATACAAGAGCATCGTCCGACCGGTTCTTTTATACGGCAGCGAATGTTGGCCAGCACTATCTCGGCACACTCTGGAGCTTCACGTCACGGAAATGAAGATGCTGAGGTGGATGTGCGGCGTAACGCGGTCTGACCGCATACGCAACACATTCATTCGAGGTAGTCTTGGGGTCCGTGACGTAGCGGATAAGCTCCAAGAGCGTCGCTTGAGATGGTGTCGGACGCAAGTGCCTTGCTATACTAGTTCCTGGGGCGCGACCTCCCGGACGCCCAAGGAAGCGCTGGTTGGATGTCGTGATGCAGGACATGAGAGCCAATAGTCTAACCACCGAGCAAAAGATCGTGCAAAGTGGAGTAGGTTAAGTAGGAAGGCAGACCCTGGTAACAGCCGGGATTAATGCCAGGAAGAAGAAGACACATAATATTAATATTTAATATCATAATTGGTAAACTAGTAAACGCGACTGGTTATGGGTTCGATTCTTTGGTTCGCTCTGGTGTCGATAGCGCGGCGTTGAGAACCGCCGATTAACACGAAATGCCTCCAGAATTCGGCGGAATACGGGGAACGGATTATGGGGAATGGCGAATAAGTATGGAATAACACTTTTAAAAAAACATTAAAAAACATAAGCTATTGTTTTTTTATGATTTGACAAATATATGTTTATTGTTTAAGAATACTTAATGTTTAAGGTCTAATTTGACTATTTTTTATATATTTTTTTTTTAAAAAAAGAGTAAATTATATAATACTAGAAAGATAAAAATCATTATAAAATTGCAATATAATAACTCAATTAAATTAAAATATTATTCCTTACAAATTTAACTTTTTTACTTGGCACGATTGAAACATCCTTAATTTCTTTATAATTATAAATGCGCCATAAGCATTATAATGCGGCAAAATTATGAACAACGTCTAAAGTTAATTATACATAATTGTTTGTAAATAAAAATACATTTATTTAGAATAGTATATATTTGTACTGCAGAAAGAAAAATTGTTAAAATTTGCATTTATACAATAAATGTATATTTTTTTCATTTATATTCTGGATTCAATTTCCACTCTCGAAATAAATATTTCCATTTACTAGCCCTGACAACAGCAAGCAGCAACACGGCGTTAAGTTCCACAAATTGTCTCGCAAATTGGGCGGTGCGTAAGGAACCTTGCGTTAAGTTACTTTTATATTTAGTTTTACTCAAAGGCGACTATAGTAAAAGAATAGTATTACGTTGGAAAACCTCATATCGATCGCTCCTCGGCCACTCGCTCCACCGGCATAATATTGATTATGTTTTTCCGTCATGTCACGTTAGGGCTGTAATTATTGTTACAAGGCCGTGTTTCTTTATTCTGTACGTCAACTAAAGCTGTGTTTTTGATTGTTTATTCATCATATTATAATATTCATCAAATGGGGAAACATGTATTGCATACAATTTTTACCTTTTTACTAGTGTTTGAAAGCCACCACTTTATACATATTTTTGTTAAAATTTCTCTTAACTATTGCCAGTACAAACTTTTTTCAATTGCATCACAATCCTAATTTCAAGTTGAAATTAAATTTCACTAAAAATAATTATTTTAAAAAAAATATTTTGTATAAATATTGATAGAAAGGGCCGAGGTTAAAAACCATTTGAATAGATTGCTTTTAAAATTTTATAAATATTATAAATACAACAACTTCGAATATGTTATTCATAGTAAGGTTAAAAGTTAATAAAATTCGCAAAATTGGGGAACAGAATGTCTTAACACTTAGGTTCCCTCTGTCTACCTTGTTATGAGCGAGCTACAACGTGGTCCAATATTGGTCCATATATAATGGATTGTTATTTATTATAATGCTTATAAATTAAAAGAGAAATACATATAGTAATTTGTATATAAAGTCATCTTTCATTTTAATTAGTTACTTCTATTACATTCTGAGCTGAGAGTCGTTTACAAAATCTGGCTAGACTTTTTTAAATAATAATTAATTAAGGAGTAGATGCCAACGAGAATATCCACGAGACTATTTTGAAGACAATAACAAAATATAACGATATATTTACTGGAAACAGGCAAAGCACGGCGTTAAATTCCGCCACTCAACACGCAACGTCTCGAAAAGTGATGAACGGAAATGTCTTAATAGAAAACTAATAGTGTCTTAGTTCATAAGGTTCCCAGGTTCCGTCCGCCTAACTTGCTATAAAGTTCTCACATAACTTTAATTAGCTAACAGCTTGAGCTTTCAATTATGTTAGTTTTATCTGTGGACAGATTTTATTAAACCAAATAAATAGTGCATTCAGCATTATAAAATGAAATTTGTTGAATCTTTTTGACGAAATGTAGGTTTCATTGAAATTTCAGCCAAAATTCTCTGCCTTTGTTCCTATGTTTTGGCTTACGTAGTTTATTGTTGAAGGTATTATATTTCGTTCGTGACGGATAAAATTGGAGCGAAAAATGACAGAGTATGATAGATATATAGCCAACTCGTTCGTATAACCGCGGTGCTGCGGTACGGTATTCCGTTACTAGTTTTGACGTTTTCGATATTTTATTTCATTTTTATAGTAAATCTTTTAGGTTTCGTTTTTAAAATAAACTAGTGGACCCGAACGCGGCTACGCTCACTTGAACTATACGAATATATATTAAATATATTTATGAAATTATATTCAGTTTTCTATAGAGAGATGCGTTAAGCAAGCTCATTTTGGGTGACGTTTTCTAACAACAAACTTTGCAAATCGTTGCTTAGCAACGGCGGTTGTTATAAACATGGCGGAATAAATTGCATGTCAAATTAATAAGTATTTTAATATATTGGTATATATCGACAATATTACAAATATGAGACAAAAAAGTATCCTATGTTCATCCCGAGACCCCAAAGTATCTCTATATGAGTATTATATCACAATTAAAATAGCGGTTTGGGCCTGATTGCGTAAAAGACAGACAGACAGACAGACAGACAGACAGACAGACAGAGTTACTTTCGAATTTATAATATAAGTATGGATTATTTATACTATTTTATAAGCTTACGCTTTTATATAAATGACAAAAATGACTGAATGGATTTTCTTAATAAACTGTTACATACCCTACACTAATGCTGTATAAATCTACCTTTTCATAATTGCATATATTTATAAGGATTATTTTTTATTAACATTTTTTTTTGTCATTTATTTCACCAAATTATTTAATTTATCAGAAACTGTATTAATATTATAATTGGTTGTAACTCTCTAAACCACAAAATTTACTTTCGGTTATAAGCATACAGCTAAATACAAAAAATACAAAATTACTAACTATGTATTTTAGTACTAAAATATATCAAATAATAAGAAAGCGCAGTCAGTATTTTTAAATATGCAACATATACGTACATACTCATATATTTATTCAATCAACAAATGACTGGAACGAAACAAATAAAAATACACATTCTTTTATCTCGATTAGAGCCCACGGCGGACGTTTATAGTAGTTGAGGGATTGCACGTCGGCTCTAACTTGTCTGACTTCCACTCATAATAGTTTATAGAGAAGCTGGTGGCTTAGAAAATACAAAGGAAAATCTTATTGTGTGTTTTCTTATACGATTTCCATATTTTAACATTATATATACCTAGCTGCGAGGCCAGCAGCGACCAGCGCAGGGGTAGAAGCGTGCAATTCTAAATACGTCAGGATGTGGATTCGATTCCCATTTGAGGACCTTACTCGCAATGCCTTCAGAATTTAGAGAAAATAAGAGAACGGAAGTGTCTTAATAGAAACGAATAGATTTAATACTAGGATTTTCTTAACACTTTAATTTTATTAATACAAAAAAATATTTTTCTTTTATATCATTATTACCATAAATTTATTCTGCAAGATTGCTTTTCGGATCGATCACCTGTATTTTCCGTGAAATCGGCCTGAGCCATAAACGTGGAAATGTTCTTTGATTCCCTTTCAGTTGTTTTCTTTATCGTAGAAACGAATAGGGTTAGAGATCACGCGATTCTACATTTAAGCTATTCCGCGCCGACACTTCAATTTACATCAAATCCTGGGAAAATGGTTTTATTTTTTTATGAGGCCTGTCGTGACCAGGTGCACAATCGTGTGACTGTAATTGCGACAGGGTGTGAGTTCGATTCCCACTCGAGAAAATGATATATTTAATTTTTTCGTCCTAGTGTCGAAGCAAAGCGCACACTCAACACATAATGCCTCCAGAATTCGGCGAAAAATTGAGTTGATAATCGGTGGCGAGTGTCTTAACACTAGGTTTTCTACGTATACTAGAGATGTATCTGTAAAAATAATTTCACTAAAAGTAGCTGCCATAATAATTACACCTGTTTGTCCTGTAATTACAACACTACAAGTTAATCTTCCAATAACATCGGTTCATTATGCAAATTGATACTGTAAAAACAAATATTACTATTATATCAGCCTGCAAATAATGCAATAAATTATACCGCCACTTTAAATTTTGTATAGGGCTAAAGTAGCGAAAAAGCAGAAAATGTCATAAAAATTCAAATTAAATCGATGCCCCAAAAAAGGTAATTTTTTCTTAGATTTCATCATAAAATTCGAAGGAATTTTCTAAGGCGAGGGTGAAATTTTAATTAATTAATTAACTTTAAGTTTTTTAGAATGAAATTTGACACTTTTAAGATAAACGGCAAATAAGTATTTTTTAGTAGTATACAATTAAATTACTTAAGAATTATTATAAAAAAAGCTTTTAAAATCCATATTAAGAAAACTACATGAATCACAGTTAGATTAACAATCGGGAACCTACTTTTCCCAGCAACATTTCATTAACAATCGGGAACCTACTTTCCCCAGCAACATTTCATTCAGAATACACTTTTTTAGTGTTCGAAATAAACTCGCTATTACATAATGCAGATCTTGTCGCCAAGTTTGTGAAGACCTAGTTCCATTCTTTATGTAGTCAGAGCTCCTAGGTTATTGTATGAAATTCCTTTGTCACATTTTCATAGGAACGATTTAAATCTTCTTAAAATTATTTTTACACCTTTGTAAGTTTCTCGAGCGAGGCAATGAAAGATGTTACCGCTAAAACAAACTTTTCTTGCTTAAAATTAAAAATTAAATCAGCTTCACGCTGTATCCCGCACACAGCAGGGTAGGCAGAGGGAACCTAATATTAAGACACTCCGTTCCCCACCTTACGCCGAGTTCTGAAGGCATTGCGAGTCAAGTGGCAGACCTCAACGCCGCGTTTTGCCTCGACTCCAGAGCGAAGAAATGGAAATATAAACGTAAATAAATATTTCACTTCCTCGAGTGGAGATCGTACCCACAACCGTCGCGTTACAGTCACACCCTTGTGCCACTCCGCCACGACGACCTCTGAGTGAATTCTATGATAATAAAATTAGTCCTGCTAATATATTATCATTAAGTAGAAAATACTCTTCCTTTAATATTCGAATAGAGCTCTTCAACAGATAACGATTGCAGATACAAGCTTGATCGATTACATTACTATTGGCAGATGTTCCAAGAGCTCACTTGTAAGAGAAACTCGACCAAATCCATGCAGTTTTAGCATCCAATATTGAGATAACGATATTAATTGATAGACGGAACCATTCTGTTTTATCTAGAATTCTAAACCTATAGTAGATGCTTCTGGAAGCTAGTAATCGTCACTTCAAATAATGACTATGTACATTACATATTAAAAATATTTTTTTGCCAAAAATATAAATATCTTAATAGAATTGAAATTTGAAGTAAAAATAAATATTATATACTTATCTTTTGAATAGTCTCCTTTTAGTAGGAAATGTGTAAAATTCCCTCTGCAAAAGTTGCCAGTTGGCTAGAATCCATGTCATATGAATTCTTATTCGGATTTACAAGATTTTACTGCTTTATATAGGGATATGAACACATTTATTCATATTATAAATAATTTTTATTACATTTTTTTTGTACATTCAGGTACTATAATAGCCAAATATTTATAAAAATTAAATAATCCGACCAAACCTAGTTATATACAACAACTGCTATACTATTATATATTAAGATGGAATCTTAAAAATTCCTTTAATGGAAAAGTGAAAAAAGCATATTCCCAATTTTCAAGAAAGTATAAAATGTAAGCTTAACTGGGAAATAATTACTCGTATTTTGTATCCAGTTTAGCATGGCACTGCGATAGCTTTAATATTCGTTCGATTTAATTTATTTTCTACGTTCTCTTTATTTTATTTTCCCGTTGTATCCCGCACAGAACAAGGTAGGCAGAGGGAACCTAGTAACCTAGTAAGATACTCCGTTCCCACCAAAACACTTCCGGTCTCCAGCATTAACATTAAAATGAATTCTTTCTTTCATATCCAATACGCTTTTTACACCTATGTTTATATAATCAGTAGCAAAAATAAACAAAAAAAAATCTACTCTAACTTTTATTTCCAGAAATTTATATTAAATACAAACGTTTTCGGAAAATGTATTATGAAAAATTCTCCACTTATCCTAGAGCAGTTTCAAGAGCTTGTGAAAAGCTTGTTGCTTAATACGTTTCCTTAACACATTTAAAATTTATTTTCATAATAGATTTATTTAGACTATATACATAGCTAATTTAGTTCTTAAATAATACATGGTGCAAGACCAGAAGAGCACACGACTGCAACGGATTCGATTCCCACTTGAAGAAATGTATTAAACTAATATTTTAATTTCCTCGTTCTAGTAACGAGGCAACGCGCGGTGTAGAGTTCCACCACTCAACACGCAATACCTCTAGCAGAAACTCTTCGGTGGAAAGTAAGAAACGGAAGGGTCATTACCAAAAAGTAAGGTTCTTCAAATCGTGAAAAATTTAAAACGAGACTTGAAGAGAAGTAAGAAATAAGAAATACTGGCACTTTTTTACTATTTCAGCGGGTACTAAATGGATGGTACGGTTTCCCAAGATGAAGAGTAGATACAGAAGAAGACAGTAATGGACCACTAAATGCTCTTTTCCTGATCCGCTTTTATTTAAAGTACATTTGAGACCGTCGTACCTCAGCGGCACAGAGTCTGGCTATAAACGTTACGACTGTATGTTCGATTCCCATTTGTGATAGTTGAACAAGACAAAGCCACCGTTGAATTCTGCCATTAAAATTAGGCGAAATGAATCTATTACAGTTATTATTTAAAATCAGCTTCACGCTGTATCCCGCACCCGGCAGCGTAGGCAGAGAAAACTCAGTGTAAGAACCCTTTGTTCCCCATTTTTCATTTCCGATTCCTGGTTCCGCTCTGTCTTTCACGCTAAGTGCGAGATAAAGCGTGAAGCAAGAGTATAAATATTATAACACGAACGCAAATCAGCGTATTAAATAATCCCGTAATTTAAGCGGACGAAGCCGCCAGCGGATCTCTAGTCGTATATACAACCATGTAACTAGAACTTAGCATTACCAAGAGAGTTGTAAAGCTAGTTAGTTCAGGCGCAGAGGGAATGCACAATGTTAAATTCTCTAAGTATAATTCGTATCTATAGAAGCTTATATTATAGTAATTTTTGTTACATATTTTCTTTGTAAAGTAAAAAAATATATAGTAAATATAAACCATATTTGCCAGTCCCTTCGGTTGTGGGTTCAATTCCCACTCGAGGTGATGAAATATTTATTTAATTCCATTTCTTTGCTCTGGTGTCGAAACTGGAGACTGGAAACTGAAGAACGGAAGTGTTTTGATGGCCGCGGAGTATCTTAATACTAGGTTCTCAGGTTCCCTCAGCCTACCCTTCTATGTGCGGGGTACAACGAGAAAATAAAATACAGAGAATAAATAAATAAATAAATAAATAAAAATACTTTATTTGTTCAACAGATTTTACACAAAAATAATTGTTACAAAGATCTCCTTTTAAGCAAGTAATGCCTGTATTAGGAGACCCCGCTCTTCCAATATAATATCTAAAATAACTGCTATTAATATCTGCTTTAACATTAAACTAAAAAAAAAAGAAAAAGAAACATTTTACAAATAAAATATAGAAAATGATTGAAATCGAACGAAAATTAACTTCTATTACCAACTCGTATAAGCTACCTGATATCGGCCGCGTCGCGCGTCGTGGAAGCACATTTGCATTTTTATTACATACACTTTACAGTTTTATTTATAGACACTTCATCTTCGTTCCGTTCTGATCATACTGGAAAGAATCTAATTCTTCATGCTTCTTACTAATATCTTATACATACTTTATCCATTTTTAATATAGTATTAAATACAAATTTATTTGAGAAAAAAAAAATCTTGGAATATAATATGAGTCTAAAATTGGAATAATATCAGCTTCACGCTTTATCCCTAGGAGAGTAGTCAGAGAGAACGGAGCGCCAAACGCTATGGTCTCTACATACCTCTTTCACCTCGTCCACTATCATCAACTTCTTCATACATGCCCACCGGGGAGTCATCATGCTTTTTACGTAACCTTTCTCCAGTATCTCTGATATTGTGTTTTCGAAGGTCAACCGAGGTCTCCCCCTGCCTACTTGGGAATTAATTAATTTCGTTTCTCTAAATACTAAAGCGCAATTTCTAATGTCTAGAATTTGGACGAAAAGCGATCTTAACACTAGCTCATGCCATGCCCCCCCATTTTTTATAACAACAAAATTTGGACAAGCATGTTGCTGACTCTCTTCATTACATGCATATTTTTCATTTTTATAGGTTTAACTAGTGACCCTCTTGCGGCTTCGCCCGCTTTAACTACTGGATTATTCATGTAATGTATGTTTGCAAAGCACTTAAGATAATGTAAAAATTAATTAAACCCGCATTTTCGTAGTTTCAATAAGGATTTTCCAATTGTTTTACACAGCAAGGATTTTTTAGTAGGTACCGTAATTTTAAATCTGTGCTACTAATCTTTTCAAGAACTTATTAAAATATATTTAAATGACTATTTTTAGATAGTTAAATGACTATTTTCAAACGGAAGAAATTATAAACAAAAACCTACCTACTAATAACTACTACAAAAAATATGAAACCAAATATATCGCGCTTAAATAATACATTCAACTCCAATTATCCAATACGTGCAAACGCATCTAACTAAATCTTCGTTGCTTTAGAGGCAGCCGGGTTTTTTTTTCGAGCTTGTGGTTAATGCTGAAGGGGGTATTCTGTCCCTGATGAAAAGCAAGCACGACGTGGCTGCCTGTGAGGAAAATTAAATAGAATGCATGGGCCGGGAATCGAACCCGGGCCGCCCGCGTGGCAGGCGAGCATTCTACCACTGAACCACCGATGCGTGTAAGGCAGGCGGGCACGGCGGACGCATGGCGAGTGGCGAGCCGTTTTGCAGCAAGGATTTTTTTGATATTGTAGCAACTTCTAAAGTACTTATTAAAATGAAAAACAATAAAAAACAGTTTTGGTCTACATTAAATGGCCAACGTAACTAATATACTATTTATATGCTGAGAGTAAAGGATAAGTGAAACTTGAGTAACATACAGCTGATGTGTGAACGGCGGGATGTGTCAACAATTAAATGCGTTTTTCTGTGAAACTATTCGCAATTTCGAAATATTGTAAAAATAAATTTTATCTTCGTTTAACGTAGAAAATTAATAAAGTATTTTAAAGGATAAGGATTAATACCATTATGGAAAAATATCCCTCACAATAAAAAATATATTGAAATTATTATTTTTAGACAGAAAAATGATCACTACACGTTATTCTTAAAAGATACGAATATGTCGTCACGGACTTTTTTGTAGATCTTATTAAGAGGAACAATACTCCAGTACATTTTTTTCATGTAGTACTTACCATTAGAGCAGCGCATGCGCGAAAGTGTCTCAACGGATAGGACTTTATACACATTTATCGTATTTATGTTAATTTACATAAGAATGTACAAATAATAAACTATATATAAACCTTCTACGAAAAACACTCGACTTAATGGTGAAGACCGCATCAAAATCCGTTGAGTGGTTTAGAAGAAGAAGAGTTAGAAACAACAGACAGACACGAAAAGCGACTTTGTTTTATAAGATATAGGATAGGATATCGATGTTATAAATATTTTTACTAAACTATAATAGTAAATATTAAATAAACATATTTTTATAATTCAGGTCAAATCAAATAGACCTATTGACATTTTTGTTTCGTCATTTGTTTCATTTCAAAGACAAAAGATCGCTTCGATTAAACAAAACAAAAGCAATGAATTGTTGATGTCATTTTTGTAGTCATCTTTATGAATACAATACATTGAATGAATCGTTTATTTATCTTTTAAGAAATTATAGAAAACAATCTGCTTAAATATGTATTTGCGTAAATTAATACTTATGTTATGGGTTCAATTCCAACTCGAGAAAATAAAATTTTTCTATTTCGTTACAGTTAACGACACTTAACCCGCAATGCTTCTAGAATTCGGCGGAAAGTGGAGAACGAAAGTGTCGTAATCGGAACCGAGAGCCTTAACACTATGTTCCCAGATTCCTTCTGCTAAACATAGCTGCTGGATGGACATTAGCTTTTTATTTATCTTTATAATTTCATGTTAACCACCCCCAAATGGAAATAGAACTCACAACCTTGGCTTTTGCTTTTGCTTTTTATATTAATAGTGTACGTTGTAAACTCCGTAATAGTTATTACAGTCTCTTATTTCATATAATTAATAGCTAGAAGAAGAGAAACTCGAGCATACCATGCTGCACCTGGTGGTACAGTTTCCACCAACATTACCGTTCGTGCAAACCGAATGAAAGTTTCAACAACAATACTCGAACTGCGATTACTGAATGGCATGTAACAGTTGCTCTTGATTATAGCTGAAATCGAACATTTTACTTTGAATTACTATTAATTATAAACAAATAAATCAGCTTCACGCTGTATCCCGCACACAGCAGGGTAGGCAGTAGAGACCTAGTGTTAAGACACTCCGTTCCCCACTTTCTGCCGAATTCTGGAGGCATTACGTGTTGAGTGGCAGAACTCAACGTCGCGCTTTGCCTCGTCACCAGAGCGAAGAAATGGAAATATAAACGTAAATAAATATTTCACTTCCTCGAGTGCGTATCGAACCCACAACCGTCGCGTTACAGTCACAACCTTGTGCGTCTGCGCTACGACGGCCACAGATTATTATAGATAAATGTTAAATATTAACTTGAATTAATAGCGATTTACATAATTATATAATTCTTCTTTTAGCTTTCTTGGTATCGTATATTAGATGACAAAATACAAATTTTAAAATATCTATAAGTAACTCTGTTAATTATTATTTAAAAGTTAAAAATAGGCCCTAAAATGACAATATAAAAGTAAGTTCAGACAAAAGCTTAAAGCTGCAACTTCTCAGGCTTTACAGCTGGTTAAATATTTAAAAGGTGATGTTCCTACTGGATGCTCGCCCCCGCGAATATATTATGGGCGCTGCCTAAATTGTGAACCGCATGAATACCTACGCTTCAAAATGAATGCCTTCTGAACTGTGGAATTGTTTGATTTATTTAAATATTTGTGGAAATTTCATTGGTAATTTTTATATTTACCTTATTTAATATGCTATTTGTTAAAGCGGTTATAGATATAAAAATAAATATTACTAAAAATGTTTATTATTTCTGCGCTTTTCATATAAAATCATCGAATATTCTTTTTTTATTTAAAATGTAATAAATTACTAAATTATATTTATATATTACATACATATATTTTACTCTATTACCTCCAAAAACATATGGACAGGTGTATTAAATAGTTATTTTAAGAATAAAATCCATTTTCTATTCATAATTCTCGTCAAAGTTATTTACAGTTTCAGACGGACTATAGAGCGATTCGAGTGCTAAAGTTATTATTAAATAAGATGACCTGGATTCAAATAGATTTCAATAAAATCAAAGAGGGAAATATTTATAGTACTTTTATTATATAACTGCTAAATAATTTCATAAGCTAACTAAAACATATATGTATTTGTACGTTCATCCATCCGTGTTTGTCTATTCATATGTATACATTTTTATTGTCAGCTTTGCACCATATATAAATATGTTTGTATAAAAAAAATCAGCTTCACGCTCTATCCCGCACACAGCAGGATAGGCAGAGGGAATCTAGTGTTAAGACACTCCGTTCCCCACTTTATGCCGAATTCTGAAGTCATTGCGAGTTGAGTGGCAGGACTCGCTTTGCCTCGACACCAGAGCCAAGAAATGGAAATATAAACGTAAATAAATAATTCACTTCCTCGAGCGGGGATCGAACCCACAACCAACGCGTTACAGCCACACCCATGTGCCACTGCGTGATCAGGGCCTCGTATGTTTGTATTAATTGATTTAAATTAATGTTATTCCTTCTTTTAATTCAATAAAGATTTTATTAAATACGTCTATATACTCGTATATTTTACTACAATGTTTTACATATACCCGAGCTTCGCAACTAAACTTCCATTAAGTCGGGATTTATACAATATAGGGCGATGCAGATGAAAATCTGCTTTCAATGCGTCATTCATATTTAGATGTAAAGAGAATACCGACTGTATGCTTGTAAGTTATTAGTGTTTTAAGAAATTATTAAAAAATAATAAGAAATACACACTATTAGAGTAGAACGTTAATTATTTTTCTTTTGATTCACGCTGTATCCCGATCATAGCAAAGAAGGCAGAAGAAACTTGGGAACCTAGTGTTAAAACTCTCTATTCTCATTAAAACACTCTGTTCTCAATTTTCCGCGGCATTTTTTCGAGGCATTACGTGTTGAATGGCGCAACACAACATTTTGATAAATTTAAAACACTATAAAGCAAATATAAAAATAGTAAGAGGCTTTAGAGGATACGGATATATGAAAATTGAACACAAAGCTGCACGAGCTTCATGGTAACCATGGCAACGTTATCCGGATCATCCGATTAACAGGGATTTAGCAATGTTTGTGCATAAATATGCTTTAGTGGAAAAGTAATTACTGTATACGTTAATATTTTTATATGCATTATTAAGTTTTTTATGTGGCTTCGTAATTATATTTTAAAAAGAAAATTATGTTTAAAATTTAACTAAAATTTATTTAAAATGCTGTACCTACCTACTTATAAGATAATCCTGTAAAATAATGTTTCTAAACATAAAATTTCCTATATAAAAACCATTCTAGTAAAGAAAACTAATACAGTTATTACATAAAATAAACGTTTTTTAATAAACTATTTTTTATAACAACAATAAAATCCAGAGGCCAGTTCTAGCGTAGGGGTAGAAGCGTGTGATTTTAAACGTTATAGGTTGTGGGTTCAATTCCCACTCAAAGACAATTTAATATTTTTATTTCCTCGCTAGTACCGAGGAAAAAGCGCGACATTGAGTTCTGCCATTCTACACTCATTGCCTCATATGTTGACGGAAAATGAAGAACGAAAGTTTCTTAATGGGAAAGAAGTCTTAACAGATTTTAGATTCCCAGCTTCTCTCTGCTTTCTCTGCTATTTGCGGGATAGAGCGTGAAGAAATTGTCACTTTCAAATGCTAAGATTAAATTTAAAATATAACTTATCGTCCATTTCTCACATTTTCTCACCTCAACCACAGCAGCGCTTCGCATACGATAACATTATCATAACTAACATATTCATACAAAATATTTTCTTTCATACATCCACGTTTGCTCTCCTATGTGAAAATACATAGAGTTGGATTCAGTACTTTAATTTGGGCGTGTGCCAGAAATAAGAGATCCGGTGCAGGTTTACTCTACAGTCTACACTCAGATTAATTGGGAATCGTTATAGCAACACAAAAAAAATTACAAAACTGCATTATTTTCTATTAATTTAAGTAACTTACGAGTACGAGTATGTTAGTTTTAGTAGGAGAAAATAGAAAATTAATTTCTCGCTTTCCTATCTTGAATTTTGGCAAGCAAAGAACGGGTCAAATGCGAGTCGGTTTCGCATACCGAGGGTTCCGTATCAATATCAGGATTGTTCAACGGGAAGTACAATTTATAAAAGTTGCCAAACTTAAGTTTAAAGACGTATGCACTCATTTTGTATGAAATGCATTACAGTTAGTAAGTTTGTAATGATTTTTTTCTATGCAATATCTATAAATTGACATTTATTGGGGCTTTTTCTGTTATTTGCACTGCAAGTTCTCACGTATTGCCAAATTTCATAATTGTAGCTCATGTTTACATGATATTATTAAAAACCCAACCAACGGTAACGAGGCACAGCGCCGCGTTGAACTCCGCCACTCAACACGAAAATGTAATCAATCTTTTCTCAACGAAAACAGAGTGCCCCAACACTAGGTTCCCAGCTTCCCTCTAATAAACAATATTCTATTTATATGTTCACAACGGGCTGTGAGAGGGTTAGAGCATACTCCTCCCAGTTGATTGCAGCTAATCAATTTGTTGGCCGGCGCTCGCGAGATACTCTCGATAATTACTCTCAATTGAACTGTAATAATCGCATTGCAGCATCCGTGCAGCGTGCTGGTCGTACTATTCCAATGCTGTTAGCACTAATTGCTTTATATTTTATTAATTATTTTCTATTTTATCTTACTCATAATATAAATGAGGGTAGTTGTGCTCAACACGCATTGCCTATAATATTAGGCGGAAAATGGGGAACGGAGTGTCTTAACACTAAGTTTCGTCTGCCTATCTTGTGTGCCGGATAAGCAGAGGGAACCTATTGGTAAGATATTCCGGTGAAACTAAAAGAAAATATTTTAAATGTAAAAATATTATAAATGTAAAAATCTTATCTTCTACTGAAAGAATTTAAAGCTTTTGTAATTTGGCTTTAATATGCACGCTCGCGAAGTCGCGTTTGAGTCACTAGTCTACTATAAAATGTAAACTGATATTTTTAATCATATATGTATTCTAATATAATATAGATTTTTTTTATCTACTGATTTGAATTGAAAAAATATTCGATATAACATTATAAGAAAGAAAAGCCAACAAATAGACTAATAATTAATTAAGCAAATTTTATTAACAAAAAATATTAAAAAGTAACATTATAATAATTAACTCAAACAAAAGCACGATTCCATCCCTCCGTCAGCCTTTCAACGTCCACTGCTGGACATAGGCCTCCCCTAATGCTCGCCACTTCGTCCGGTCCTGCGCCCTTTGAATCCAGGGGAAACCCGTTGTCTTCTTAAGGTCGTCGGTCCACTTGGTTGGAGTGCCTGTACTCCACGATTACTAGAAACGTATCGATCCACACGGGTCACCGGCCTCACGTTAACTAAATCGATATCAACGCACAACGCGAGGGAATCGATTAATGTTTCAGCGATATTTTTTTATTGATATTTTTATTTACATGTTGTTTTTTTATATTATTTTTTTATTAGCTTCATGCTGAATCCCACTCGTTACGAAAATATTAATTATTGTGCCTTTCGTCGCCTTTACAGTTGCATGCTTTTGTACCAGAGCCACGACTGGTCTCAGAGATATGGGATAAAGCAAAAAATATAAAAAATATTAGTTTAAGGCATTATTTTTTCTACTAAACTTCGATAAAACATGAAAAAAAAACATTGTAATTACATAATAAATTTTCATTACATTTTAATGTTTTTTTTTTTTTCTGTTTATTGGTCCACAAAACAAAACACAAAACAAAATACATTGACATAAAGAAAAAAAATCATAAACATAGTAATTACACGTGATTGCATTTTTATAGATGTAGACACAGCATGCATTTTAGTAAACAAAAATAGCCTAACTTATGGTAACAGTGAAAAAAAAACTAATACACATACCTATATATGTAAAAATAAAATTTTAAATCTTAACAACTTTAAAACGTAAATACAAAGACTAATTTGACAACTTAAATAAATATCTGCCATGTTGACATACTAATTGAAGATAACAGAGTAAACAAACTTTCTAGCTGCGGTTAAAACAAAACTCTGCTGTCCATTCTATTAAACCTAAGTAAAGCTAAAATGAATTAAACACTTAGAGGGATTTATCTACAATACATACCTCTAAGTGCACAACTAGTATATATAAGCAAAAATCTTATACTATGAGGTTCCATTGACTGTAAAATCGACTGGTCGTGGGTTCGATCCCCACTCGAGGAAAGGAAATGTTTATTTAAATTTATATTTTCGTTTCTTCGCTCTGGTGTCGTGGCAAAGCGCGGCGTAGAGTTCCGCCACTCAACACGCAATACCTCCAGAATTCGGCGGAAAGTAGGGAACGGACTGCCTTAACACAAGGTTCCCTCTGCTAAACCTGCTGCGAGCGAGAAAATAAAATTAAAAGTGAGAGCGAAAATCGAATCCTTAACACAACCAGTAGCGTTTACAGCCCACGCTGTGCCACTGACGACGGCCTCTTATTTTTATTTCAAATGGTGATATTCCTAAATATATGCATAATATATATTGTATATCCATACTCCAAGAGCGTCGTCTGAGATGGTTTGGTCACGTTACGCGCCGGCCTAAGAACTATGTCGGATGCAAGTGCCTTGCTATATCAGTTCCTGGAGTGAGACCTCCTGGACGCCCAAGGAAGCGCTGGCTGGATGTCGTGATGCAGGACATGAGAGCCAATGGTCTTACCACCGAGGACGCAAAAGACCGTGCAAAGTGGAGTAGGTTGAGTAGGAGGGCAGACCCTGGCAATAGCCGGGATTAATGCCAGGAGGAAGAAGAAGAAGATATTGTATATCCATACCTATATTGTAAATTCGAAAGTAACTCTGTCTGTCTGTCTGTCTGTCTTTTATGCAATCAGGGCCAAACTGCTAATTTAATTGTGATAAAATACTCATATAGAGATACTTGAGGGTCTGGGGATGAACATAGGATACTTTTTTTTCTCATATTTGTAATATTTTCGATATATACCAATATATTAAAATACTTATTAATTTTACATGCTATTTATTCCGCCATGTTAATAACAACCGTCGCTATGCGACCGTTGCTAAGCAACGATTTGCAAGGTTTGTTGTTAGAAAACGTAACCCAAAATGAGCTTAACGCATCTCTCTATTGAAAACTGAAAATAATTTCATAAATATATTTAATAAATATTCGTATAGTTCAAGCGGGCGTAGCCGCGTTCGGTTCCACTAGTTTATATATATGGATCATTATTCGTCAAGTAAGGCCGCTGTGATGCAGTTAAAACAATGTATATAAATGTTGAATGAGGCGCGGGGTCGAGGGTCTGACCTATATACCACATACCACATACTACGTACTACGTAGAGTCTCTAACTGTGATGTCTCTAACTTGCATTTATAATTGTATATTTTAATTAAACTATTTGAATACGAGAGCTTTTATTATAACACCTTTGTAAATTAATAGCATTGTCGTAAGGTGTATTGGACTAAGTAAAGTATATTAATTATTTTTCCTATATTGGTTTTTAAGTCTCCTTGTTTATAAAAAGATAAGGCTAGTCGTAGCGCAGGCGCTCATGTGACTGAAAAATCAACTCGTTGTGAACTCCATCCCCATTCGAGGAAATGAAACATTTATTTAAATTTATATTTACATTTCTTAGCTCTGGTGTCGACGCGAAGCGCGGCGTCGGGTTCCCTCACTCAACACACAATGCTTCCAGAACTCGGCGGAAAGTGGAGAACAGAGTGTATTTAACATAAGGTTCCCTCTTCCTACCCTGCGGAATACAGCATGAAATTAATTCAATGTAATTAGATTCAATAAAAATATTGTTTAGAAGTTGTAAATGGCGTATTAGACGGTGAAAATAAACTCCGTGTTTTGTTTTTATTATTCTTATTAATATAAAATATTTACTAATATTATCCTAATATTTCAAACTATATTTAAATTAATATTAGAAGTCGGCTAGATAAGAAAACATACGACACTAAATAGTAATTTTCATAATTTCTATTTAAAACACACCCTTAACTTACTCCTATAACGATCGGGGTTAAAAGGGTTTTTCTTATTACGTTAATTTATCACTAGTCGTTCTAAATAACCTCCCATTGACATCTTCACAGCCTATAAACATAAACACCAGCTGTTTCGGTCCCTTTAATTTATGAAGAAATTCCGCAAGTCGTATTTCACAGGACATTACATTATTTATTACATACTCGTATATATTTAATATTTTTTGATTTGAGATCCAATGAATGATCCAACGAATGCTAAACACCTATATATAAATAAGTAATTTTGATTATTTTATAGTAAAAAACTGCTCAAGTACGAGTTGGACTTTTACTTTTGGTTCCGTATCAATTTCAGGATTGTATATTAACGGGAGATACAGCTTCTAATAGTTGACATAGCTTCGGGCATATTAATTTTACTATACAGATAATTAATTAATAATTAATTACAAATAATTAATCAATAATTAATTACAGATAATTAATTATAATATAATGACATATATTATACGACCTCAAAACACATAAGCTATATGGAAATCCGATGAGCAAATTACCAATCAATTTTGACGCCTGAGAGCAGCATCATGACAGCAGACACAGACTCGAGTAATTGCATTGATTTATTGGAATTTCGTGCTATCGATGAATATCTAATAAGGTATTACAAATTTGTTTTAAATGAAGTAGGTTATATTTCGTATTCACGAGATGAATATATTTAATAGCATACTTATATTTTTTGGAGGTGATGCTCATCTTCTTCATAATCGTTAATATTAGCCATGCTTCTCATTCCCGACAAACAAGTATTTGACAATAACTGTTTTTTTTTTTGGACCTGCAGTCTACCTGTTTAGCTGTAATACCTATGTCAATTAATATTAGAGTACGTCAGGGGCCAATTGAAAGCAATTAGCCGAGATCATACCCACCCTGAACGCACGACCGGCAAATTAAATCGTAGTCAAAGCAAATCCGATTTACTTGTGGCTTATGGGTTTTGGGCCAGTGCCAGTATCTGGAGGCTGCGTGTTGAGTGTCAGAACTCAACACTGCTTCAACGTTTTTAAGTATATTTTATAAGTTATACTTCCCGTTGACCTGCTGACTGACAGACTTCAGGATTCATCCTAAAATTCTCGCAGAAACCTCGGTGAGCTAATCATACCAGGATTTTATTTTAAAAGCTTTCGATTCGCAACAACATTACTGTTGATATTTACATTGTACGTCACAATATCTCAAGTGAAGAAACCTCAAGCTGCCATTCTGCAATTGACCTACATTGGTGGATCGATTTAAAGTTAAAATTCTTCGTGAACCTCAGAAATATTTTCAAAAGAGGTCATGTCAGAAACTGCAGGAGGACGCGTTAGGAAGCTCGCTGTTTACGTAATGAGGTGTCGACGGGTTCGGGACGAACGTTTATTGTTGTTATCTACACTTACCTTTTCGCGTATAAAACTTCTATATTATGATTTTTATGTCATATATTCAAGGTTTTGATGATATTGGTGGGATTAAATATAAAAAAAATATAAGTTTACATACGTCCGTCGGTTGAATACAAAAACTTTATACTCTATACATAGTCTGACAGTAATATAAATTTTAAAAAATAAATTAAAATTAAATCTGCTTTACGCTGTATCCCGCACAAAGCAAGATAAGCAGAGGAAACGTAGTGTTAAGACAGCATTGCGTGTTGAGTGGCGGAACTCAACCAGAATGAAGAAATGGAAAGATAAATGTAAATAAATATATCACTTCCTTGAGTGGAGATTGAACCCACAACCGTCGTGTTACAGTCACACCCTTGTGCTGCTGCGTCACGACGGCCAGTAATATAATTAAAAATAATGATTCTTTTCTTAAAGTAAAGATTTCTAAACCCAATTTAAAGCCTCCAGTACCTACCTCAGCGAAACAAACTGAAATTTACATACGTGTAGATAAATAAGCGATATTCGCAATAAATATTTCCAAAAACGTTTTAACATAGCAAATTAAATAAACTTGCACCTGACGCGTTCACCAGTGGCCATGTTCTACAGAGTTAAAGCGAGTAATCCATTTACTCGCCACTTCAATATTGCGTCCTGTTTACGTAACATACACTATTCGCCTGCATCCCTAATTGCATTTTAGATAAAACTTAGTTTAAATGACTAAATAGAAATTCTATGATAGGGTTACCGTTTTAATTGAGGGTTATCACTGTGGGTTCACCCATTTATCATGGGGAGTGTTCTTGGGAACCTTTTGACTCATCACCTGCCGCCTTTGAACCACATAGTATGTCACAAACTTAAATATCATCGACACCATTTGAATACTTGGTGTTCCACTACTGTGTGATTCGGTAGGAACTTCCTTCCAAGCGCCATGCAATTGGAAGGGCCTTACTGCGGCAGTGTTTCCAAGTCGATTCTTGGGTACCTTCAAAAAGTCAAAAGTCTATAGCGTCTATCTTCACCGTAAAGACTGACAACGCGTCTGCCTCTGGTGTTACAAGTGACCAGTTCGCACGTTTGCCTTATATTTTCCATAAAAAAATTAAAGGAGATGGTTTTAACTCTAGTTAGACAAGTTAGTTTACCAGATATCTCGATAATATGATTGTATAATCGCTAAAATGTAATGTTTTTTAGTCAAATAGTTAGAATAAATTGTAGTACAAATTTGCAACGGTTGCAAATTCGATTCCCACTCGAGCAAAAGAATTATATTAGGAATAATTCAGAATAATGAGGAATAATGAGGAATTGTAACATTGAGTTCAAGACTACCAAAAACAAAATAATATAAAAAATATCGCCTCATAAAGACAGACTTTTCCATTTCTTACAGAAAGTTAACATATTTTACAACGAAAATGGAAAATCTCTTTGGAAGTGCTATCACCTAAGAAATCACAAACCACCAGCGATATATGAAATGTTTAGATTTACTGAAGAGTGAGAGAGATGAGTGACATTTTATATTGGCGTAGTGTTTTAAGCTGAGTGCTTCGAGCTTTGAAGCAAATGGTGCCCACAAGCGGGTGCGATTTATTATAGTAGCCGTCACTGGCGAGAATTTATTTCACGTAGAAGTAATGACTATGATTTATTTTAATTATTTAGCTATTGCTATGCTAATAAATGAATCAGCTTCATGTTATATCCAAAATCAGGGTAGGCAGAGAGAACGTAGTGTTAAGACACTTCGTTCCTAATTTTCCGCTGAATTTTGGAAGCATTGTATGTTGAGAGGCGGAATTCAACACCCTGATTTGCCTTGACACCAGAGGGAAGAAATAATAATTTACTTATTTATTTCTTCGAGAAATTATTATTTATTTATTTATTTATTTCTTCGAGTGGGGATCGAACCCACAACTAGTCGCGTTGACAATCACACCTTGGATCTGTGCGCCACAACTGGCCTCTACAGGTCATGTATATGACTCGATGAATTCCGATAATCAACATGGAATGCCTCTGAAATTCGGCGGAAAGTGGATAGCGGAGAGAGAAAAAATAAAAAGAACTGTGAATAAATTATATTATATAAATTTACAAACGTTAATTTCCATTTCCATTTACCAATGTAAATACGTCTTTTATAGTAAAACCTTATTTATTTATTTGTATCGTACTCGGTTTGCTATAGCGTGCTGCATTGACTTGTTCGCTACGGTACTTAATTGCATTTTAATTATAGCTGAACGCTTGTAAAACTAAATAACATTTAAATGGTACCTATACTGTAAAGTATAGTTTTTTTTGCCTTCCCATCAAGTACATAAAAGGGCAGGCAGAGGGAACCTGGAAACGTAGTGTAACGTCACTCCGTTCTTATTAAAACACTTCTGCTCAACAGTTTTCGTTGGATGGCTGCTTCACGAGTTGTAGACTTTTTCACATACTCTTAAAGAATGAGTAAAATTTATATTTAGTTTCTATACAAACAAAACTTACATTTGTCCGTCCGTAGAACTTATGTACGGTCAACATTTAGTATTTAAGGCAATTGGGTCCCAAGAGTTGACTCCGACGTAGTTTACTACTTAATGAAACTTAACTTCTAACTTAACGGTATTGATTGCGCCCTTCAAAACGTTATTAAAGTTAGTAAAAGGCAAGACTTAAAATCGCTTGATTATATTGGAAATAACTTTTAGCATAGGTACCGATTTTTCTTGTGATATTATAATACTTCTGCGGAAAATGGGAAACCAGGTTCCCCCTGCCTACCCTGCTGTGTGCGGAAACAGCGTTAAATCTATTTATAAGTACTGACGTAATGTACACGCCATTACCGAGCACTTAAACGCGAAATCGAATACGCTACTGGAATATAAATAATATATATAACATCACCAGAGAAATAAATAACCCCTGGTTTTGGATTACACATACGTAAAAAGGGTTTTCATAGCGTCCTATAAATAAGACTTTCGATACTAAACATCTCCAATATATGTTTATTTAAGGCTTTTATCGTCTGTATTTAAGGGTATGCTTTTCATCTCTAAAAAGTAGATTGGAAATAGTAAAAAAAATTATCTGAAAAGGAAACTTGTTTTAGTTTAAATAACTATATTATTTAAATATACTATTCTTACAAATATCTATTATCCTATTTTAGAAAGCTTTAATATGAATTTTAATACGAAAAAAAATCAAATCAACCAAACGAATTCTTCAGGTTTGTAAAGCTTAGTATAGATTTTTAAGTTCACAATGGAATTCCAATTTATTATACAAAACATTTTAAACTTTTTTTATTCTTGTTATGTAATATCTCCTGTTCTCATAAAAATACTTTCGTTCCCCACAACCTCAACACCACGAGAATATTAAATATTTCATTTCCTCGCGTGGGAATCGAACCTACACCCTGTCGAGCTTATAGTCGCACGCTGCCACTAACTCGACTGGCCTACTTTATATTTTAAGTTTTTTTGCGTAGCTCTACTATTGTCCACTGAACCGCAATGGATTAATTGTATAATATATTTAGTTATAAATACGATTCTGTTCTTATAGCATAGAAAAATCTCGCAAAAATACATCGCTTATATGGTTTTAATAGTACTGTTTTCCTACACACAATCTATCATGAACTTCCAACAATAGCCCTATTTATTGATGATATCAACCAATACGTTTGGAAAACCTGAAAAACGACGGCCATTGATCACACGAAGCACAGAATCTTCCAATTCCCCTCAATGTTTTCCGAAATTAGATAAAGTTAAAATAGTATGAAAGATTTCAGCTCATTCGTTCTTGAAATTGAATTTCTCGATGGAAAGTGGAATTCAACAAGATGTTTAAAGAGAATTGGTTTTATACAATTTTTAACAAAGTAATAAGGAAATGATGAAGATGACTTTCTATCTATATTCTGTATTCTTAGTATATTTGAAGCTTAAACTTTCTGTAATGCTTATACAAGTTTGTGTTAATTATTTCACATGTTACTGCACAAACATGCAATATCTTAAAATTCAGTATAAATTGACGAACGGAATCTTAAGTAGGTTACAGGGTAGGCAAAACCCACGCAGTTTCCCACTCTCTGCCGAATTCTGGAGGCATTGCGTGTTGAGTGGCAGAACTCAACGCCGCGCTTTGCCTCGATACCAGAGTGAAGAAATGGAAATATAAACATAAGTAAATATTTCACTTCCTCTAGTGGGGATCGAACCCACAACCGTCGCGTTACAGTCACACCCTTGTGCCGCTGCGACGACGGTTTCTAGTAGGTTTATTATGCATATCCTACTATATGGAGGATAAGAGTTAAGCTGAAAATAATGAGGTACTTACCGCATACACAAAACTAAAACAACATGGAAAAATGGTACGGAAATATGTGTCTGTGTGTACAAAAAATAAAGTTAAAATATTGAAAAGTTTAACATGAAAACATGTGTGAAAGTAGCTAATGAACAAACTTTTAGAAACACCGATAACACTGGAGATTCCAAAATATAGATACTAATATAAACAACTAGCGGCCCGCTCGCGGTTTCATCCGCGTGAACTATGTTATTATTAATTTCTGTCTCCATGACTACGTCCTAGTGACGTCTATGCAAAATCTGAGACTCCTAGCATTTGTAGTAACGAAGTTTCATACAAACCCCAACCCCAAGACCCCAAAAACAACCCCTTAGAAATCGAATATTGCAAATTCCCGTCTTAGCGAGCACCTACGTCCTATAAGTAACTCCTATGCAAAATTTGAGATTCCTAGCACATGTAGTTTCTGAGATTTCGTGATGAGTGAGTGACCCTTCGATTTTATATATATATAGATAAATGATAATGAAAATTATTCGAGTTATATTTATATAATTTGAAATTTTTCGATTACCCACAAACATGTGGGTAATTGATGACGAGTTTCAGACAAGCAAAGGAATTTATTATAAATACATTTAGAACAATAAAATACTGTTACGAGTGGCCGTCATGGCACAGGGGCACCGGCGTGTGACTGTTACACGACGGTTGTGGCTTCGATTCCCACTTGAGGGATTGAAGTATTATTTATGAATATTTTCTTATCTCTGGTACCAAAGCAAACGCGCCGCATTGAGTACCGCCGAAATAGAATCACGGAATTTAAATTCAGCAGGAAATGGGGAACTAAGTGTCTTAACACTAGGATTTCTCTGTCTACCCTGAATACTGAAGTGATATTATGGTAATATTATTTTAAATTATGTTAATATTGTTATATCATAGCGTACTTACTTACTTTATGTCAATTCTTAAAAATGTAATATGATCTAGAAACGTAGATGCACTAAACAATATAAAACCTAGTAAATTAATGATAACTATGAAAGCCTACAAAATAATTTCATTTAAGTAAATACTTCCAAAGTACAGTAAATATTAAAGGTACCCAAATATTTCAGCACAATATAGTCCCCTCGAGCAGGTAGAGCCCACACTCAATATCTTACATTTAATACGACATTATTATTTCTATAATTCAGGTCACGAATGGTCCCAAGACGTAAATAATGTAATACTAGAGAAATTTAAGCTACGATCAGATAATATTACAAAGCTATATTTTTTATGAATGCCTAAACGAGGTGGTCGTCGGTTCGTTCCTCTCTCCGCTCTGGCAGACCAGGCGCGGTGATGAGTTCAGGCTTGATTTTCTCTGTGCTTTAAGGGATCATAGACTTAAATATATTTGATATTAAATTGCATCTTGATATGCAGAAAGACGGAGAAGAAAGTGATCATATAAGGATTCTGTTTTTACCTTTTGAAGTACGGAACCCTAAAAATAAATTAGTTAATACAGATCTGTCTTGTATTTCAAATAACCTCTAAACTATAACTGGACTGAACTAATTTTCTAGTGAAAATAGCATGACTAGGCCATGTTATATAAAGCAGCAGCAAAGGTCACCTATAAATTGGTCTATGAAAGTTCATCTGATCGCTGGATATTCTGGACTCGAGAGATGCATTTTTAATTGTGGAGTCCAATCAATTCACGTATATTTATTGGATAGCTAACGGTTATAAAATGAAATTTAAAATCTAAATTTCTCATCAATTTTCATCACATATTAAATGCATAGTCCGCGAAGTTCATCATCATCATCATCAGCCTGTCCTCGTCCACTGCTGAACATAGGCCTCTCCAATGGCACGCCACTGAGCTCGATCTTCAGCTCTTCGCATCCAGCCGCCGTTGCCCGCCACTTTGCGAATATTTACCCCATCTAGCTGGAGGACGTCCTTCATTACGCTTGCCGCATTTTTTACGCGAATTTAGTACTAAGCTACAAACATCAGTTAACAGGATTTCAGTGCTGTATATAAATATAAATTTCCGCTGTTCTTCATACAATGAACTAGCATTTTCAATTTTTTTTTTAATTTTATAGGTAGGTACGTATAAATTATTATAATTTTTCCAATTTTTTTTTCCTTTATATAAATTATTGTAAGTTTTGTCTTCTTGCTTATTCTGAAGTGACTGACTACTAATGTCTGTGAAAAAATACCCTAAAATAAAAATATGCAAAAATATCCTAAAATAAAAATATGCAAAAATACCCTAAAATACATTAAAATAAAAATCTTTAATTATGTTCTTGCTTGTACACATCCAATGCAATTTTATTTATTGTTTTTACACGGTTTCAGTTAAAAAGAAAACTTTATATTCCTGTATTCAATTAAAAGTTTAGATTGTAGCTGGACCGCGCTTACAACTCTGTCTATTGCACTTTAAATAAAGTTATTACTTTAAAGTTATTTAATAACTTAACTTTGATGAACTTAATTACAGTCGTATCTGAATGGCAGCAAAAGGCTTCACTTCTCTTTGTACGTTGGTACATAAAGATATTGGGTTTAAATGTTATTAAAAAATAATTAAAACCCAATGTTCTAGGAAAAAAAAATATTTTTCTGTAACTGTAAACACGATGGTAGTAAGTTTGATATTCACTCGGGAAATTAATTGTTCAATATTAATTTCCTCGCTGTTTCGCCACTCTACACACGATGCCTCGAAAATTCGGAACTAGGGAATGGAGAGCCTTAACACTAGGTTATCTCTGCCTCAGAAATAATATAGATATAGTAAGAAAGTAAACTTTTTATCTTAGTAAACCTACATGTATTTTATATATTTTACATAATATTACAAAAGCTTTCTTAAAATTTCAAAAGCATTCAGCTTTTAAAGGGTTCATACGACGTCATTTCCTCCGTACATACGACCCGCTCTAAATCATTGCACGTTACAGCACCTATCATGGGGAACTGCTAAAAGAGATCTCTAGATCTTTTGATATATTTACCATTTAACCGCATGTTTTATAAAATACTATATTTTTAACAGCATATATTCTTATTGTATGTTGTTATCGGGCAATAAATATGAATGTAAACGCAACGGGTTTTGGATTCGGATTCGATTCCCACTCGTGGAAATTAAATATTTAAGATTTTCATTTTTTCGCGGCGTTGAGTTTTGCCACTCAACAAGCAATGCCTCCAGAATTGGCAGAAAGTGGGGAACGGAGTGTTTTTACATTAGGTTCCATATGCCTTCCCTGCTGTGCGCAGGATACAGCGTGAAGCTAACTTTTTTGTTATGAAAATTAACTTACAACAATACTTACAATAAAACATAATTATGAACGTCATTCGTTAATTGTGACAAAATAATTTGGGGTAAAATTTAATTCAGGAGATAATATTCGTTTGACAGCTGTGGTTACAACATTTGCATAAATCTTTTAAATTACACACTATTAAATATTATTGCTATACAGGGTGGAATTGTCAGCACCACTTTAAATGAAACCACAGTTTTAACTACTCTATAAAAGCCTAATATAATTCGGAAAAAAAATAATTATCAAAAATGAAAAAGTTATTTTTTCAAACAAAATAAATAATAAAATTATCGTTTTAAAATAAAACGCCCTTTGTAAAGTATAACATAGGCACGCACACACTTACCTGTCAAATCGGAAACGTCGCACACGTATGTGTGCGTCACACGAAATACAGGTATGGATAAAAATCGTGAAATGAAAAAAAAATCCTACGTCCAAACTGTTGAGGTACCTTGATTAATTTCTTAGGTGTGGGTTTGAAATATATTACCCTATATGCAGTTTCAATAAAAGAAGCGCTGCCTCTTCCACTCTGTATATATAATTTTACATGTATTTTTAAAAATATCTAATGGACGTTACTTTCAGTTTTATTGTGAATTGAGTTTTTTTTTTTCTCTAGCCTGAACTATCCCATTGTTGGCCAAAGACCTCTCTCCACTTCTTCCATTCTATTCTATATCGCGCTATTGAGCACCAGTCAGGCTTATAATGGTCCAGCTCGTCTCGCCATCTCCGTTTTGGTCTGCCAATTCTCCTTTTAGAGCTCCGAATCCACCTGGTAGAAGATTTCGCCCAAGACTCTTCAAGCATGCGGCTGACGTGTCCGGCCCAGTCCCATTTCGACATAGCGGCTTTCATACCCAAGTCATCGATTTTTGTTAAATTATTGATTTATTATATAAATCATTGATTAGTATATATCGGGCATATATAAAATTATTTATTAAATATCGAGAATATTACAAATATGACATAAAAGTAGTCCATGTCCATCTCAAGACCCTCAAGTATCTCTATATGAAATCTTATAACAATGAAATCAGCAGTTTGGCTGTGATAGACAGACAGACAATGAATTTATAATATAAGTATGAAGAATTAAAAATAAACATATAATTACGACTAAAGAAGATTAGGTTAACTTTTAGGACCGTTCGACCCCTGTACTAAAAAGAAAAGGGGAACCTATTACCGTCTCAAGTACGTTAAAAAAAAATCTTAGAATATTTTTGGTGCCTTTATGGAAATATTACTGTGAAAAATAATTCAGGTCACGAATACCTACGCTGGGAAAAGATGGAGGGTCGTATTAACAATGGTTAAAATTGCCTTTCATATAATTAGGTAGTGTTTTCCTGTTATTATAAAATATTTTTATATTATTTTTAATTGAGGACGTCATGGTACAAGCGTGTGACTAAGCGCCACCGTTGAGGGTTCGATTCCCACTCGGTGAAATTAATTATTATTTATTAACATATTTACACTTTGTTAACAAGCCAAAGTGCGGCGTTAAGTTCCACACCATGCCTCGAAAATTCGGAACTCGGGAATGGAGAATCTTAACACTAGGTTCTCTCTGCCTGAGACATAATATATAGCTATATATCATAATGCGTATATTATGTATTTTCTTATGTCAAATTAATCATTTATTGCTATAAAGCTAAAAAAAAGATTTAGTTGAATATTAGTTCGAAAAGAAAGCCATAGACTTATGTATATATTTCCATTCGTCTACAAAGGCAAAGACACAGGTAAGAGCTAGTATTTATATAATTTTCTTAATACTATAAATTAAGTATCTTATGTAGGTATATACCAAAAATTTAAATCTCAAAGGACCATTAGATCACAGTTAAAGACAAATAATTCAGCGACTTAAATATTTAAAGATTGCTCTAAATATTTCTGAGGCCTTACCTTACCGAGATCTTGACCTTTTATTCTTAAAATTAAGATTTATTTTTTCTTAGCAAAAGAATAAAATATATATATAAGAATCAACTTTGACTGTTTAAGCCAGTTGCGTCCCCAAAGTAACTTCCACGAAGTTTGTTTAATGAAACTGGACGTCTAACTTTAAATTATTGATTAGACCCTTCAAATTGTTCAATTGAGGCTCGCTTGAGGCGTCGAGGTGTAGACACAAGCGTGGTACTAACAGGTAGTGGGTTCAATTCCCACTCGGAAGCATGAAATATTTTCATATCTTAATATTTTCATTTTATTCTAGGTAAGGTAAAACACCGTCTTAAAACAAGATAGAACTCAAAAAAATAACTATGTTTAAATTCAATGTACTAAAATAATTTCGAGAACTTTTTAACGAACAGCTTAAACAAATATTTCGTAGAGAGACATTTCACGTTTGCGAATCCTGAAGAGCACTAAAGAGAAAAGAAGAGAAGTCTAACTTTTTTTTCTAAAATCCAAAGGAGCGACAGTTGAAAATTAACCTCATGTTCATCATCATCATAAGAGGTTACAGCTGTGTTTGCATTATATCGTTCGCTCCAGGTATCTCCTTTTAATGCTCTTCAATTTTACTTTTCTAGTAACATTATATGAGAATTAAAATGTAGCTTTTAATTACACTTACTTATAAAGAAGTCGTCGTTATGCAGTGCAATAGGGCCTAATTGTAAATAAGATATATTGATTGTAGTTTCGATTTCTGCTCAAGGACAAGACAAAACACGTTGTTGAACACCATCTAATATATAATGTCTCGAAAAGTGCGGAGAAATGGAGGAAAATGGTTATTTAATTTATTCCATGTTTTATTTACTATTTCTTTTGATTATTTATTTACGGTAAATTCGTATACAAAAAGAAATTCATTAACTCTACTTAAAATGAAATGGGTTAATGGTATGAAATCGATGTATTTCTTTATATTTTGCCTATAGGATGAAGAAATTCAAATAATTACGTAACAACAATATATACCTACTTACGTTTTTATATATTTTTTTATATATCTAGATAATAAACTGCTTGAGTGATGGTAAAATAATAATTACATTCTAATTAACAATTATTTTTACTTTTCCATCTAGGCAAAAGGCGATGATGTGCACCCACGCTGAAATATGGAGATGAAACGACAACCCGATGCCAACCACTCCCCTATAAACCTGGCCGTTAAGAAGGATAAAGAAGTAAAGACGTCAAAATCCAGTAACAAAACAGAAAAGGAATTGAAAGTCCCTCAAGAAAAATCACCTGTTGAAGACAGTTCAAAAAGAGAAAGAAGATTATCAAGAGCGAGTGAGAGTTCCAAAGAAACTTTTGAACGGTAAGTTAACTTACATATTCTTGTATATTCATGATGTAGGGTTCAGCGTTATACATGCTAAAAATAAAATATCTGTGGAAAAGTATGTAAAAATAGGTAGCTATATTAAAAATTATAGAAGCTATATCTTTTTGTAAAAAAGTTCTTATAAAGCTTCTATAACTTTTTCACAAAAAGACGACATTCGTGATGCAGGGGCACAAGCGTGTGAGTGAAAACGTGACTGGTTATGGGTTCGATTCACACTCGAGGAAATTAAATATTTAATATTTTCGTTTCTTGCCTATGGTGTGGCAAAGCACGGCGTTTAGTTCCGCAACTCAACCCTCTATAGCTTCAAAATTCTGGGGAAAGTGCTAAGCGGAGTGTCTTTACACTAGGCTCCCTCTGCCTACCCTACGTACGGAATACAGGATGTACGTGTGTACATTTTAAAATAATATGAATACAAAAGTTAAAACAAGATTTGTTCGTAACTTAATAACAGAATGAAGTTTTAAGCAAATTAGCTGTGACGTTGGCGTTGGGGTTGTTTGCATATTTAACTTTTCATTGGAATATCTACAGTCGCAAAACATCCATAATTAAACTTACTGTTGAAGATAGTTCAAAAAGAGTTTTTTTTTTACCAGGCTTTGAATACTCCGAGTGCATAAATTAATTGAAAATTTATTTTTAATTTATGAAGCGTGACATACCACCACTATATTCCCCACCTTCCACGGCTAATAAATTGATGATTTATGTCCGAATCTAAAAAAAATATAAACGCACGTTGCCTGGTTACCAGAGAGACGAAATGTAAATAATAAATAATTCATTCTCCCAAGTGGGAATCGAACCCACACCCTTCGCGCTTACAGTCACACTTTTGTCTTTGCGCCACGAACGGCTTAATAGGCTTAATTATTCCAATGCTTTTTGGATTCTCTAAGTAAAATTTTTCCTTTTGCCGCTTTTAAGCGTGAAAAAAAAACGAATAACAAATGAAAATATCACTTCAATTTTCAACGAGTCATCAATTTTTAAAGATTAATGTCTCAATAGTAATTTGTACCTCATCCATCATCTAGTGTATGGGAATTAAAGCACGTCAGCTGCCAGGTTAACATAATTGCATCATTTGCCAGTTTTTCTGTAGAAAATTATGCTGTGGGGGCTATTGTACCAATCTCAGGATCAAAGTTGAAAAAAGTTAGATTTCCAAGCATATGCTCTCATTTTATATAAAACTAGCGGACGCGCGCAGCTTCGCTTGCGTATTTAAGGGTGAATTCTAATTACCCATGAAACATGTGTTCAATGAAATATTTTTAAGAGTCTAAATATCAAATTTTATAAAAATCGGTGGCGATTTAAAGATTTTTCCATACAAACTTTCACCCCTTATTTGCACCCTTATGGGAAGAATTATAGAAAACCATGAAACATGTGTTTAATTATATACGTTTAAGAGTCTGAATTTCAAATTTTATAAAAATTGGTGACGATTTAAAAAAAACCCATACAAACTTTCAACCCCTTATTTGCACCCTTAGGGAGAGAATTCTAGAAAACGATGAAACACGTGTTCAATTAAATTAAATAAATCAATCTAAATTTCAAAAAATCTAAATTTCAAATTTTATAAAAATCGGTGCCGATTTAATTTTTTTTCCATACAAACTTTGAAACTTTTTCACCCCTTTAGGGTTAAAATTTTTCAAAATCCCTTCTTAGTCGATGTCCAGATTACGAAAGCAAACTTTTGTCCAAATTTCACGTTTCTACGCACAGCGGTTACGGCTGTGCGTGCGTCTTACCTCAGTCAGTTAGGACAAGTCCTTTTATATATATAGATTAACTACAAACTTAAGTTTGAAATATGTTTTTTTTAAGTTACTTGTGTATTTTGTCTTGCTGACTTATGGCTGCTAAACTTGGGCATTTTAGTTAATAATTATTTGAATTTTTGTCCTTTTTGTAGTATATTATTAAACTTACAGACAAGATTCTAAAACAACGCTATCAAGTCCAAAAGTATCCCGTAAATACTTGACACATTGGAAACAGGCATGTGATAAGACCAAAGATAAAACTAAAGAATTGCTGAAGAGGTGGAAGACATTACCGGAGACCGAGGATACTGGAAACCAAATGCAAGATGCCGCCCAAAGTCAGGAAGACAAACATCACGGCTGGAGTGTTCATGTTTGGAGTGAGTACACTGTTTTTATATTTATCTGTAATTGTTATTTTTACGATATTAAAATACGAAAAAATAATTTGGAAAGACCATGTGTGCCATGCGCCCGTACTAAAAAAATTTAAGAAAATATACAACTACTTTTATTTTAGCGACATGGGTGAACCGATGCAGCGAGGACCTGGAATGCTTGAATCTAGAAGAAGAACAACCTTTGGCGCAACTTAGTTCTATACAGACTGACAAAATGACATTGTTCTTCACTGAACTTCTGGACCATGATCGTGATGACGTTATATGCGATCAGGACTTTGATAATTTTTTTGAGGTAGGTATTGTGGTATTGTGTTACATTTTACACTATAAATCGAAAAATGATATAGAAAATATTTGAAACCTTGAACGTAGGGCGAGTCTTGCACAATATCCAAGAGGCACAGGTTCGAGTTTTAATAATTCTTAAAAATTTAATGTAAAAATAAATGAGCATCCCGCACACAATAGAGTAGGCAGAAGGAACCTAGTGTTAGGACGCTTTCCGTTCCCCCTTTTTTCTGCCGAATTCTGAAGACATTGCGTGTTGAGTGGTTGGCTCAACGCCACGCTTTGCCTCGATACCAGAGCGAAGAAATAAAAATATGCATTTAAATAAATATTTCATTGACTAGTACCTCAATGTAAAATGCCTATGAAAAATAGCCTCTTTAGGCATCCTTGCTGGACTATCCAACATAAACAGATGCAACATCTAGAATTGGGAATAGAAGTTCATGAGCTTAACTCATTCAACCAAACAAATTGTTTAGCTTTATAACATTAGTACGTATAAATTTAGAAACGCTATTATCGCTGCCTTTTTTTTATAAATTTATTATATGCTGCTGCTGCTCTTATTACTCGTTTAATCAAATTTATTAAATTTCTTTTTAATTTTTTTTATAAAAAACCTAAAAATATATAGCTTCGTAAAAAATACGAAACGAAGGTTTTTGCGATTAAGTTATATTTTATTTAAATACATTGCGGTTAAAACATTGAAAACAATTGTAAGTGCTTTGAAACAAGTAGTTGTGAAAATTAGAGCAATAAAATTAATTTTGTGAGAAACTTGCAGAAGCTGGCACATTTCGCGGACTGGTCGCCCAACTCGTCAGAATTTCTAATTTTGTTGGAAGTGAAAAGGGAATTTATCGAACATTTCATCAACCCGTTGCCCGCCAGGTAAGTAAATTAGTTTAATCCGAACGACAAAGGAATAGGTACGATAATGAATTACTAGAATTTCCATCCAGAGGATGTCCTGACAAATATCTGTCCGATATTTGTTTGTGGGCATACGGGTACGCGACCCCGGATCCTCGAGCCGCCACTCTTACATCCTCATCCAGTCCGTAAGAATGGTGTCCTAACTCCCCCCCCTTCCCCTCCTACTTTCCTTAGCTCCCTCCTTTTACCTATCCTACCCCTTCTATTTTCCTCTCCCCCCGGTTTTTCCCCACAAAGGGGTTTTGGTGGTCAGACGGCAGTCGCTCCATGTAAAAAACCGCCATCCGCCGACATAATGAAAAGTCGAACAAAGAAACTGGGTACGGCTAGGGCGTCGCCGCTAAACGACGCGCAGGCACATCGCCCTACACCTGCGATAAGTGGGCAAGGGCTACCGTGTCAAGTACGGGCACGGTTAAAGACGCGAGTACCCAGGCGGAAACTCCGCTTTGCAACGTGGAATATTGGCTCTCTAACCGGACGATGCAGGGAACTCGCAGATGTACTCATGAGACGTCGGGTCCAGTGTGCTTTCCTCCAGGAAACTCGCTGGAAGGGCAATAAGTCCCGTAACATCGGACAGGGTTACCGGCTTATATACACTGGGTCACCTTCAGGTAGAAACGGTGTAGCGGTAGTGCTTTCTGAAGAGCTTCAGA
>HE670276.1:0-11830 GCA_000313835.2 Heliconius melpomene melpomene | reverse complement strand
TAATGTTTGTCGTTTGATATATGTATGAATTTACTTTGTTTTGTCATGATGCGGTTCTCGGGTATTGGAAGGTTTATTGAACAATTACCCGTTGTACACTCGTGAAGAATATAATCAAACATAAGAAAAGATCCTAGAACTAAATCAGGGCAGCTATAGCTGCAGCTGAATAGGGCCGTCTTCCACTTATTTCATACTACCAAACATTTACATACTTGTCGTTCTTTTTTTTTTAGGTTTTTCAGCGCAAAATCTGTAAAAATCATAGAAGAGAGTATAGTCGATCCCGAAAAGAAGATTCTAGTCACATACACGAGGAACCTCGGCTACACAAAAGTTATGGTAAGAATTTTTTTTCTTTTAATTTGTGAGTTACATATTTAAGGTGGTAATAAATTATTATAAGAATAACTTGTGGGTAAAATTCGAAGCATTTCTTTATAGGTTCCGGTTTAACTTTTTTTTTAGTTTCACTGTGTACGCCGCACACAGTAGGGTAAGTAGAGGGAACCTGGAAACCTAGTGTTAAAGCACTCCGATCCCTCATTACGAAACTTTATTTATTATTATACATCGTGGTTTTTAGGCTTTACAAATTTTCTGCAAGACAATTTTTACATATTTTGTTTGGAGAGTGAAAATTCACGGAAATATTTGTATACAGAGTGTAGTGTTGCAAATTAGGAAAAAATAAAAATAAACTGAAATAACATTTGGTATTCATGTCTTTGATATATAAATATGAAGAGGGGAAAATAAAATTAAAAATAACCGCAGTCGGCTTAAGAGTAGCTGGAATATAGTATAACTTTATTTTTACACGTAAACCGTAGGTGACTGACGTTTATGTAGGATCAATGACTTTCGAGACTTACAGTGGGTAATCTTCTATATAAACATATGATCAATATATTACGGTCAGATTTTTTGAAGTAAAAAAGTGAACACTTGTTTTACTTTTTTCGTTTTTTGTCCCGTAGGTTCGATTCTTAATTGTCTCATTTTTTTTAATTTGATTTACGGTACCATCGTACGAATGGTACCACATATACCTGTATGGTACACGTGGTACCATTTTATCCGTCCACTACCATTTCTTTTATACGTTATTTTATTGATTTTTGTTGGTAAAACATACATCTAACATTGAAAACGGTATCTCAAGATTGATCTCAGACTTGAGAGCGTCTTATAAATATCGCGCCTAGTTTTGTTGTCCTGAGGAAGATGCATGACGGTGAAGTGAAAAAATAAATGTCGCCAGATTTTCTGCTTACTTACTTTTTAAAATGTGGAATTTGATGTAGTTTAAGCGTGATGATAAAAAACTCAAAACAAAAAAAAACCAGTAGATATTTTGTTACGTAACATTATAATATGATAGATAAGTTTTCAATATTATTACTTCATATATTATTATTAATATAATACATGAATATTTATCGAATTACTTGTGCTATAGATAAGTAAATCTGAATAACTGATAATGAAATATTTCATATTTATTTTATGTTACTTATTGACGCCTATCGTGGGGCCGGCACAAACGTGCGTCTATAAACGCCCAGGTTGTGGGTTCGAGTCCTCCAGAATTCGGCGGAAAGTGGGTAATGGAAGTGACTTAATGGAAACGGAATGTATTAACACTAAGTTCCCAGGATCCCTATTCCTAACTCGCATGAGTGCCATTATATCAAAATTTACTAAGTTATAAAATCGGCGAAAAAGACAATAATCTGTTATTTACCTTAAATATTTACGGTACAATACTTTCTAGATAGATTTTTAACCTTACAACTCTATTTTTACATTTTTGTTTTTTGCTTCTTAGCAAATATGTAGCTACCACTACTATAACTTTACGATTTTTTTACAATACTTTCCTAGTTTGTCCTATTGTTTATTTTGGTTACGGAAACCGGAGCCCATATTTTTCAAAAATAGAAAATAAAGAATCACGCAAACTTTTTCTCCCTATTATTCCTAAATTTATTTCTATAGGGTTTTAAGTAAAATTTCATAATTTCCTATTTCAGAGTGTAGTGGAGCGAGTGGAGTACCGTCCATCTGGTCTGGGACAAACGGTAGCTAAACGTTCAGCGTGGATCGACTCACAAGTGTTCGGGTTCTCCCGAGCGATACGAGCTTTCGGTGTTGATAGATTCAGGAAGAATTGCTCGCAGATGGTAACAAATGTGTTTTTTAGCTTTATGTTGTACCCCGTACTTGACAGGGTAGGTAGAGCGCATTGGTGGAGCCTAGGGGGTACCTAGGCACTTCGTTCCCATTAAGACACTTTCAGTCTCCAAAATTTGCAAAATTTTCAGCAATGTTTTGGGGCATTGAGTGGCGGAATTGGACGCCACGCTTTGCCTCGATTCATTTGTATGACAATATCATATTATTGATCATGGTAATGGAACCTGTGATCTCAGATAGGCAACATTTGCATTTTATACACTAGTAGTGGCAATAGAAAGTCTCGTTTTTGATCTCGAATATATTATTATAAGCAGATTCTTACTTTTACTTATAAAACTAATATAGCTATAAATCTAATACCTCCTGTGATCTAAATTAAGCTATAAATCTATTACATCACATAACCTAACTATTGTGCTTAGGTGAACGGCTTCAATCACGTCCTGCACAGCATGTTCCCCCAAAAGGTTCCCTCGCACGCCATCACGCCTATAGTTGCCCTCAAAGAGATGCGCGACGCCGCCGCCGCCGCCACCGACCGCGCCAAGGCCAATGTGCTCTCCTCTGTCAACAGGAGCTAACAGGACTAGTGGGAGAGGGAGATAGAGTGCGGGTAGATAGACATAGGGTGTGCGCGTGATGCCTACAGGTCCTTCCTATTGCTATCTCTTACTATCGTCGCTAAAATAATGGTAAAGAGGATCAAATGCTATCTCGTTCATTTAAGTTGGTGAAAAAGAGAGGGAGCTATAATCCTATCTAATAGAGATGAACCGCCACCGACCGTATCAAAGCCGACGTGCTCTCGTTCGTTAACAATTAACAGGATTAGTCTCCGAAAAGAGACGGAGATAGAGAGATGGGAGAAGGAGGAAATAATTACTTCATATTGGCGTTTCTCCTGTTATTATTGCTATCAGAGTGGGTGTGAGCGAGGAAGCGATAGGAAGGAACGTTGAGAGAAGAAAGATACAAGGTGTGATTGAGATAGATTTAGATATCTCGATCGTTGCTATGAGAGTGAATGAGGAAGAGTGGGGAGTAGAAAAGTGTAGGTCCCTCTTATTAATATCCTGCTCACTGAGCAGGTTAAGTCAGGAAGAGATAGAAATAGGAAGATGAGAGTAGAAGAAAAATATTAAGATATAAGATGTCAGCAATGTAGCTGCACTCATAGGTAGGAAAAGGGAAAGAGATGGAAGATCCGGGGGTAATGCCGTAGTGTTATAACTAGAACGTGTTGGAACTATAATGCATAATATATAAATACTCTGTGTAATAGTATAGAAATTGAAAAATATTATTTTGTACAAATTAATCGGTAATGATTATGAAAAAAAAAATTGTATCATAAGAGATGTGTAATAAAATCAACATCTCATACCGTGATAAAAAGAACTATTGTAATAATCTTACGAGTTTTTTTGAAACTGAAATATGTATGTGAGTGAACAGATTCCTAAAAATATCATTTATTGTTTGTTTTTTTTATAGGATTTACAAACAATATATAATATTTTAATAATTGCAGTTAAGAATATATTAAGTGACCTAATTTTTTAACCGACTTCTGTAAAAAAAGGAGGTTATCAATTCAACTGTATTTTTTTTTACTATTCTGCTCATACGTAAGATTTTGCTTAAATATTAAAAAAAGAATAATATCATCCATTTAAATTTATTTAGGTTAATCATAAAATAACAGTATTGTTAGTAAAAGAATATGGTACAAATATAAGATTCTTTATAATTCTGATATTGTAACCTTTTTTCAAAACACATTATTTCGGAAAAATAATATAATTTGCAACATGTTATTTCATGTTGTATTACTTATGTTTTAATCATGACCTGACACATTAGAGTATTAAATTTTCATATAAAAAGAACATTTTCAGATATACAAATAAATATTAAAAAAATAATCATTAACAAATAAATTATTGTTCTTGAAACTTAAAATAAATAAATTGAAATAATTATTAAGCTTATTATAACCACTGCCTTGTCAAAACATTCGCACTATATGTACCTATTATAGTTTATTATTATTAATAATTAATTAATAAATATAAATGACAAAAAAATTAAAATGGCGCTATATGTATATATGAATAAAACAGATTTTATAATCTTTTTTATTATATCATATTGATATAGAGTGGATATTGTATAAACGATATCTTTCCAAATCTTCTAACCTTTCTAAATCTATTGTCTATTTCTGTATGTATATTAAAAATTGGTTAATTGTTAATTTCTTTTATATATAATAATAATACGTCAATTACAACAATTGTAAAATAAAAATTAAAATCCACACTCTATTTAATAATTAAATTCTGTGTCTAAAATGTTCTTATAAATAATATATTTTCTTTATGTATGTATATATATGGTTATTAAGATGTAAAAAAATATTAATGAAATTTTATAATGGTTTTATAATAATTACTAATAAAACCATATTTTACATTAGGCAGTGCCTATAATATTAATATTTATTAGAAAAGAAAATTAACTTTCATTTCCACAAAAGAATTATTAATAAAATTTTTAATATTTATCATTTTAAATAAAAATTATAACACCTTTTTTTTAAATACTTATTTTCATTCATGGTTTGTTGTAATTAATTTTTAATTTAAACCACATTCCAACTGTGGATATTTGTTGTTTGAAATTGAATGTCTTTGAATGAAGTCTCGAGTTGGTTATAATGCTATTTTTATCTTATTTATTGTAAGTGAAGAACAAAATATTTTTCTCTACTAAATTAAAAGTTATTTATCAAAATAATTGTTGGTCATTTTAAATAAATGGAGCAAAATATTTTTTAAAAAGGGTCTCTATTGTATAAGTTCTAAAGAAATAAACTTAATATAATAAAAGCAAATCATGAAATATTTAATAAATTATCTTATGCATTTATTGCAATGAAGAATAATGTGAAGTGATTCATGTAAAACTGCATTTATTATATATATATATATTTCAATTTGGAGTTTTTTTTATTTAAATGAAAATGGATGTCAGAAAGAGCTAAATTATGTATTATAATATTATTTATTAAGGTGCCATTATTAATAAATATTCTCTAAAAGTGTCTAAAAAGTCTATGTTTAAGAAATAGATATGAATTTTTTAGCTAAAGTGATAGATTATGCTATGTATAAATTCAATGTTTATTCCTAAACTAAATTTTAAATTAGGTTTTAGGATTAAAGATTAAATACAGATAATAAAGGAGTCTACGTTATATTTAGTTTCATTTCAATTCCTTAGACATGATGGATATTAGAAGATATGATACGAAAGGTCTAAAAAATGATTAAAAGCTTTGCATTAAAGTTTTAAAATTTGTATATTGAATTAAATATTTTATTATAATAAAAATAAGAGCATTAATCTGTCAAACAAAATTTATATTTTGATTTTTTTCAGCACATGAAGTTAAGTTGGCCCTACTGGCCTTGAATCGGAAAGACCTAAATACCACCTTTATCCATTTCATATTGTCATAAAATCATATTTTTATAAAAGAAGATTAATAAAAGAATAACTTATATTTAATTATTTACTTCTCTATAATACATCTATTCTAAAGCTCAATTAATATATATATTTTTTAAATGTTAGTAATTTCTCATTTAACTTTAATGGCCGCTCTTAACCTAGCACTTCTACTTCTTGGATTCATATCCACTTCTTCATCGGTTGGTACATCTACATGTTTATTAATTGCTTGCCACGGAGTATCTAAAAATTGATTTATAGTATCTTGATCTTGTACTAACATCGGACTCAAATATCTAAGAGGCACTGGGTTTGCCGTCTCATTCATTATATTCCCAGCTATATGCCTTTTAACTATGGTGTCTTCGAGTGAATGAAAACACACTGTAACTAAACGCCCATTCAATTTCAAATAGTATTTAGCTAAAACCATCCCATAATTTAGTTCATTCAGT
This sequence comes from Heliconius melpomene melpomene, assembly GCA_000313835.2. Taxonomy (NCBI): domain Eukaryota; kingdom Metazoa; phylum Arthropoda; class Insecta; order Lepidoptera; family Nymphalidae; genus Heliconius; species Heliconius melpomene. Next base: position 5,657 of record HE670276.1, on the reverse strand, counting down.
TCATTATTGACAAAGATGCGTAATGCTTGAAAGACTTTTGTAGCATTAGATTGAGGTCTTTGTAATTTATCTAATCTTATTTCATCTGGACAACAAGAGTCTACAATTTCAACTAATTCATGAGTTGTATCTATATTTTTGACCATGTACCTAGCTTGTATGATAGTTTGAGCTATCTTTGCTGCTTTTTTCTCTTCTCCATATATTTTAAATATCTTGTATAGTTCATGTTCATTTGCAGTTGCGAGCACTTCTCTAGCTGTTATTTGGTTTGGATCACGACCAGCATCCATTCTCATATCAAGATATCCATTTTTGCTGACTGAAAAACCTCTTTCACCATTATCTAATTGCATTGAAGAACAGCCAAAATCAAATAAAATACCATCTATAGAAGATTGTGTGACACCAATATTACATAAAAGGTCTGGTAATTCACTAAATTTCCCAAGCAATGGTGTTACTCTGTTGGGATATTCCTCTGCTAATTTCTTTGCTTTCTCATAAGCTATGGGGTCTCTATCTAAAGTTATTAATTTGCAATTAGCAGAGTCTAAGATTTTTCTTGTATGTCCTCCGGCACCAAACGTCATATCTATATACAATTCATTATCATTGGGTTTTAAATGTTTTATAACCTCATTTAACATGACCGGTGTGTGGTCTTTGTAAAGTTTTTTATGAGCATAACGAATAAATAAAGATGGATTGAAGAATTTGGTTTTACTCAAAAACATGATGATTAATCTTTGTTGAATATCTTTCTAAAAAATCCCTTATTTTCTTCTTTCAAATAATCTAAAACTTCATTGGACAGTATTACATTGCATTCTTCAGTGCTCAAGCCTGTTGCAGTACTGTGTTTCGTACGTTTATATTTATCCCGGTAATGGTTGTCGGCTATTTTATTTAAAATATTGTATTGACGATTGCACAATTCCGAATCCAAATTTTGTTTATTGTTTTCTTCAAACGCTGCTTTTACTTTGTCGCGTATAAATTTTCCCAAATCTCTGAAAATAAGATGTTATTCAATTAATAAACGAAAAGTTTCGTTTAAGAATTAATTTAAAAATAATAATGTGTATTTTACTAACCTTTCTCCTTTCGTACTATCTACTGGCCATTTAGCTATTAACTTCGTAAATTTCTTATATTGAGAAGTCATATTAGATATCTGCCCATAGTCAACAATGCTTTATTGGGTTCAATTTAAGATATAATTTATATTATACAAAAATTAAAGGAAAATTGTGATATTTTTAATTTTCCATGAGTGACATTATTTCAATTGTCAAACGTAAGTCAATTCAAATTTCAAACTCAATATGACATTAGACGTACGTTTATCGTTTAAAAATAAATGTGGAAAGATATATGAACAAAACAAATCAGTTTTTGTTTATGTAAGTAAAATAAATCATTGTTCCTTATAACGTTACTCCTATCCATTTAAGCTTATCATGTGATAACTCTACAAAATTTTCAGGTAACTTCTACTCTTATAAGCTTATTATATATTCGTATATCATATTTTCTTTCCATAGATGTGAGAAACATATATGTGGATTTGAGACAGCGTTGCCAGACGTCCCGACTTTTTTCTTGTTCTTGTCCAAATAAATTATAAACCATTACTAATAATAAAAATACGAAAGAATTGAGTACATTGGCTTATCTAGAGATGTTTTCTAGGGGGACGGGGTACCTGGATTATCTTTGAATAGATACGAGTATGTTCGTGTAAACGTTGTTTTTTTAATTTTTCAGATATTTTTTTTGTTAGTAAAATTTATTTTCTTCTTTTTCATCTTGAAAACCTCCACTTTAGAGCTGGTTAAAAATATTACCATGACAAAGTTCTCTCGAATAGAAAAGGGAATTTCTCATTTTATTCGACCTTACCTTATTACTACGACCTTATTTGTAAGTTCTATTATAGCTAGATAGGACTTTTTCCTATATATTTTTTTTATTTGATTATATATTGTTAAAGCCTGCAGTCCAGTCTCTTTGTCAGGGGATCCCTGTTTAAATTATATAAATCTCAATAAACAAAATAATGTAATCTAGCCAATCTATTTAGATTTCGACCTCAGCAAAGCTAGGATTAAATGGCTATCATTTCAAATTATCTCGTCATAATCCTCGTAGTGTCGAATCCATTGTTGTAGCGTCGATTTCAATTATTGAAGGCCTTTGAGCCTTCTATTATTAGTTCATTTTAAAATAATTAACCAATTATTATTTATTTATGTAGGTATTTCGTAAGATACACTCCACACGCAATTCTTCCAGAATTCGGAAAATAGAGACAAGCTTTTATGATCATATAAATTGTGTACAATGAGGTTATGAGTTGATAGTTAAAATTTAAAAGATAAATTTTATTTTCTCCTTTTTAGAGTGTTTAAATAAAAGCTTTTTCTAAAAATGATTTTTTGCTTTTAATGGAGACTAGAGCTAGACTAGAGCACTGGCGGTGTGTTAAGCGGCGAAACTTAACGCCACGCTTTGACTAGTTAGAGTTAGAGTTAGCTAGAGCGAGCAAACGAAAATAATTCATTCCTCCAAGTGGGAGCCAAACCCATAATCGTTTCGTCTAAAGTGGGGCATTGTTCCGCTCCGCCATAACGGCCTGAACAATATTTAAATAACATGACACTGTTATTAGAAGTTAAATCAGACAGAGTTTGAACTATACGGAACAATAACTGATAACCACGGAGGCGTTACGTGGACTTATTTAGACGTGGGCGAAGTTTAATGCAACTTCGCCCACGATCAAATCTAATTCTAAAATAGTCCACGTCTACTAGGTATAAAGGCTACATATTTTTTAGTACCTGTTTCTAAAGTAGGTAGTAGTATATACGCTGTCGCTGCGCATGTAGTATTTATTGTATAGAATATCCAGGCAAAGTATAAAATAAATAATTGTTAAATAAAATACATAATTGTGGGTTCGATATCCGTCCGAGGAAATAAAATATTTAATATTTTCATTTCTTCGCTTTGCTAACGCGGGAAAGCAAGACAATGCGTCTTGAGTGGCGGAAATCACGTTACTCCAGACGCAATGCCTTCAGAATTCTGCGAAATGTCGAAAACGGGAAAACAGTGCCTTAACAATAGGTTCCAGGTTCCCTTTTTCTACCCTGTTATATGCGGGTTACAGCTTGAAGCTAACAATTATCTCATAATCACACGAACTCTTTCCTATTCCGAGTCTGTTCAAATATTATAATTTTAGAAATCATCGTGGTACAATGGTACAATGATCGATCCTTTTTCGAGGAATGAATGAATAATATTTTTAGGATTTTCTACTTATATAAAGCGTGGCTCAACCACTACATGCTTTCATTCAGGTACAAGTGGAAATTGGAGAATTGAATTTTCTCTTTTCTCTGCCTAGTCTTCTGTACGGAAAATAAACGCAAAGCTAAAATATCAAAATATACCTAATGAATTTGAAGTCAGAATAATTTCCTTAGAAATCAACGTCTGTATAGCCATTATGAGACAGTAGAATTTGTTGGTCAGATGAAGCCGCAACCAAGCTATTTCGAGCTTATGGAATAGTTAAATCTTAAGCTATCTGGAGTATGCTACAACTAAATGGAACTGCGGTAGCGCAGTGGTGTCATTTATTGGATTGAATATAGCTGGTTTGATTCTGGATATTACTTTTTATTTTTATAAATTTGAAACAAATTTTATTATGTTAAGAGTTTTGGCTAGACTATAACGGCTATGGGTTCTATTCCCACTCAGGGAAATGAATTATTTTTAATATTTTCGCTACATTAACAAGACGACGAGGCGTTTAGTTTCGTCAATTAACACGCAATGTCTCGAATGGAGGAAAGTGCAAAATTTTTAAAACATTTTGTATATTTTAATGTCTATCTGTTAAACACAGACATTAATGTCTATCTATTAAAAGACTAACCGTAGCGTTTGGCGCTCCGTTCTCTCTGTCCCGGTGTGAAGCTAAGTAAGTATTGAAAGAATAGGTATATTTTTTAAACAATTCTTTACAGAAATATAACTTACATCTATTTCCGTGTAAAGTAGAAAAACAACACTATTTTAAAAACAACATTATTTGTACGGCGCAAGTGTTGGGTTGGTTGTTATTTCCCATCAAATTTGCCATGAAAATTAATCTTAATCCTGTCGTCGACGTGACGAGCTAGTAACATTACCATACAGTTTATTTAACGTATAAGTAGTGGGAGGATGATCTAATAGCCTTATATTTAGACAGTTTATTATGAAAACCTATTATAATTTCAATTTTAATCATATTAACTCGCTATATATTTGAGGCCGTTATAGCGCAGGGGCGTAAGCCTGTGACTGTAACGCCATAGTTATGGGTACGATACAAAATATTTGTTTATTAATATTTTCATTTTTTCAAAGTATAAGCGCGGCGTTGAGCGCCCGCAATCGTTTTAGAACTTTCTCTTCCACTACTCTGCTATATGCGGGAAGCATGAAACTGACAAAAACAATTTTTTTACTAAACTCCAGAATTCGGAAAGTGGGTAACGGAGTAACTTAACACTAGGTTCCCTCTGCCTACCCTGCTGTGTGCGGGATACAGCGTGAAGCTCATTGTAGAATAACACAAAAAAGTGTTAAAAATAGCCTTTTTCAATAAATTAATTATTAAGTTTACTATTAACATTTTTTTCACTTTTTAACCAACTTATCAATTCGACTGTATTTTTTATAATATTAGCATATGCATAGCAGTGTAGACTACTACTATATTCTTTATTCAAATTTATAACAAACGTTGAAAACTGATATTCTGCAGAATGCTTTCACATAATTCAAGAAAACGGTAATAAAATACACGTGTATTAATTCAACCCCCGCCCTAGGTTCCGCCCTGTAGCGTAAACTGTTGAATTTACGTTCCCACCCTTATTACGACAACAAAGAATTATTTGATTCTCTTGCACTTCTCAACTGAACGAGAGATTTCGTTCACGAAAATCATAGCTTTTTTTTCACGATGACTCGTTTCCTCTGTAACTTTTTCACGTATTAGTATGAGAATTTGAAATTATTAGCATCCACTGCTGCATTTTACAAATTTTTCATGTAGTGAGTTTTATGTAAAAACGGCAATGTATGATGATAAAGGAGAAAAATTAACGTGAAAATTGTTTCTGGTGAGAGATAACGCTGAACGTTACAAAGTGCGAGCCTTTTGTCTCGTTTAAGGGTGGTTTTCCTTGATGCGTCTAAGCAATTGTATTTAATTTGTCGATTTTATTACTAGCTGTTGTATATTTTTTGAGATTTGCTGATGTTAGTCGATGCTGCGGTTTTTTTTAAAGAAAAACAAAAATTAAAATATTTTTAAAGTTCAATATAAAAATTAAATAATTAATGAAATTCGTTTAGGTGCAATAAGATAAACAAAACAATCAATCATTAAAACAAAACAATAGAAAATCTATTTGAACTGAATATGGCATCTTCGTTTTCATATTCCATCATAAAACAGCATGGTCGACAAAATAGTAATTCTAAAGAACTAATGGAACAGCACGTTAACCGCAGGGCGGGTTGCGCGCGCAAGCCGCCGCCATTTCTGCCTGCAGTCGTCTCCAGCGCGCCCAGCTCGCGCCATG